>CM020822.1:320000-552500 GCA_009859135.1 Formica selysi | reverse complement strand
TGAAATCAGTAGTTAAATAGCCAAGTACTTAGAAGCAATTCAGTTTGTGAGGATTTGTAATTTGAAATAGTATTTGTCATAAAATCAAATTTGTATTTATAGAAATGTTATAGACAGATTCTCTCCATAAAATTAAAATGCATTTAATTTTTATTAACAGAAACCTGATTTTCAAAATAAGTTCAATATAAATAAAAAAATATTAAAAAATTTTAATTAAAAAACTTGACGCTGCTAACTTTTAAAGTATATATTAAAACCAACAAACAATAAATTTAATTTAGATCTAAATTTAATTTAGAATTATATTTAATTTAATAATGTCAACATAAAATGGCAAAACGAACCAAGTGCGGTATCATAATCGCATAATGCTTAAAAGCTTTCCCATTGCACATAGTCACATTAACAATAATTTTGAACTGGTGAAAGAACTTTCTGATATAAACATCAACAATAATTTTTTTCTCATTTCCTTAGACGTCATTTCCTTATTCACCAATATTTCTATTGAAATGGCGATTGATAGTATCTCTGCTAGATGGAATTACATCCCTACTAATTGTAATATATCATACTTTGAATTCATTACTGCTGTCAGACTGATATTAGATTCAACTTTTTTCACTTTTAATGGAGTAATTTACCAACAAACATTCGATATTCCTATGGATTCTCCATTGTCTCCCATTATCGTGGACATAGTCCTTCAAGATCTAGAAACTAGAGCTCTCGAGTCCTTGAAATTCACTTCCCCATTTTTTGTTAGATATGTGAATGACATTGTATTGGCGGCCCCCTCTATCCTTCTCAATCATACTCTAGACATTTTTAACATATTCCACCCACGTTTATAATTCACAATTGAGATTAGAGAGGAAAATAGACTTAATTTTTTAGATATTACCATGATTCTAAACAATAATCATTTGACTTTTGATTGGTACCACAAACCTACCTTTTCAGGGAGATATTTACATTTCATGTCGAGTCACTCTCTTTGTCAAAAGAGAGGCACTGTCATCGGTTTAATTGATAGAGTGATTCGGTTGTCACATCCCATGTTCCACCGAAAAAACTTTGGATTAGTCGTTGGGATTTTGATGGATAATGATTACCCTTAATTTTGTTTTCGGTATCTTACGTGAACGCCTTAAAACTCTTTTTCACAATATTAACTCTAATTTTGACAACGATAAACATAGAGAAGAACCTGAGAGAGTTTCTTATTTTACAATACCTTATCCAGCTAACCATTTGCTTGCGGATTGTTAACAAACGGCAAACAATTCCCTGTCGAACGAGGCTGCCAAATTCAGGGCCTACTGTGTCTTCGAATGCGCCCCAACTGCTACCAAAAGTTGAAATCACATCCTGATGTCAAATTGGGTACAACACCAGAGCAGATCTGTCACTAGCAGTGTGACGACAGATTGACGCTACAAATCGAGAGCAGGTTTGTTAACCGCAGACTGTAACAACAGATTTGCGCCAAATGCTCAGCAGATCTACAGCAATTTTCGACGACAAAAATTAGATTAGTTACAGTATTAATGTATAATAACACATATTAATGTGTTAAAACATATAGGTAAATTTAAATAATTTAATTTATAAAATTAAAGATTTTTTTGGACAGGATTGTCCGAATAAGTAAAAATCGAACAATTATTTGTCCGATTTTCCAAAAATCAGTTCAATATTTGAATTATCCAGTATAGGCATCGTGTCAAAAATTGAACTGATAGAGATAGATATATTACAATATTATTAGTCATGACAAAAACTTGAATACGAGTATAGATAATGAATAACACGCCGCATAGCAGTAAGCGATTGAACTATATTATTTTAAATAATAGAATTTTGTAATACTTTGTAATATTCTGCTTGTTTTTTGCTGCCAATGTGCCGTTAGATTGCGCACGCCAGATCTTGCTTAGTTCGTGCCGATAATCTGATGCCAGTCATGTCAGCAAGCTTTGTTCGGTTTCCGCCACCAATTTGCTGTCGGGTTATGTCAGCAAGCTTTGCTCGGGTTTTGCCATCAATCTGCCAGCTTAATCGGTAATAACAACTTTTGTACCGTAGCCTTTTTGCTGACAATAATTTGTAGGAGGCACTTGCCAAAATTTGTTAGAATAGACTTGGCTAACTGGGTACATTCCTTTAATATATGAACAATTTAAAAACATAACTAAAGACTTAAATGTGAAACTTTCATACCGCAGTCTTAATAAAATGAATAAGTTTATTAAAGTATATAAAGACTCCTGCCCATAATCGGCTCGTTATCTATAAAATTAATTGAGATAATTGTGATGCGTCTTATGTTGGACAGACAAAAATACTACATACTAGAATAGCGGAACATAGAAATTATATCTGTAGAAATACGATCAGTCACTCTGTTATAACCAATCACAGAATCACTTTTAATCATGATTTTAAGTGGTACAAAGTAGAAATATTAGATAACGAACCACATTTACATAAGCGATTGATTTCCAAAGTTCTAGACATAAAAAGACGAAAAGATAGTTTAAATCTACAAATAGACACCGCATATCTTCCGGAGATGTATTTCACGGTACTCGACAAACTCTTCAAAAGTTGATTTTTTGTCGTATTATATTTTATTCGCATATTGTAATTTATTTTATTCGTATGTAATTTATTTTATTTTATTTATATTATATCTCTATATTTATTTTTTATTTTACCATACCTGACATCTTTTATATTCATTACTTATTATATATTTATTTCATGTTTCATTGTAATTTATAAGATTATTTCATATTTTTATTTTTACGTACATCACAACTTTTTTAAATGTAACTGTTTGCGTTGTTATTTATCTTTATCGACAACGTTTGTATATTGTATTTTGTTGTATTTTATTTATTATTTTAATTTTACCATACTTAACAATTTTTTTATCTTTACCGACAACGTTTGTATATCGTAATTTATTTATTTGTATTATTTCTCTATATTTATATGTTATATTACCGGACTTGATAATCGTTTTAAATTCATTAGTTATGATGCATTGTTGGAGATGCCGCGAATGTAATTCGTAAAAAGCGCGAAACGCCAAATAGTTTGACCCGCTGACGCACGCTGTCGCTGCAAATTCGCGCGCCAGCGCGATAGCGATGCGCGAAAACTCCGATCGGCCATCGGCGCCCCAAATTGCGGCCGCCAATTTCTACCGCCCACACGCGCCATGTCTCCGTATCTCTCCCACGCAATTCGCCGAATCCGCGCCCCTCTTTCCAGAAAGATCGAATTCGCGCATTATCCTCGTCGGATGACGAAAAACTTCCGCCAAGAACTTTCTGGAAAGACGGGCCATATAAAGAACGGGCGAATTTCGGACCGCGTGGCAGTTTCTGAAAATGCTCGAACGCGAAATCCCGGTCACTTGCACTTTTAATTGAGAAGAAAGCCTTTGTAAAACTCGCTCGAAGTCGTCGTTGAGCCTTGAGGAAGGATCCGTAATCCTTTTTGCGAAGGCTACGCTTTCCTATAACAAAAGCATTGTAAATTACTGTAAATAATGTTTGGTAAAAATTATAGAATTGTCATTATCAAACTGAGTGATCACTTACCTGCTATAATTCGGAAATTTGGAAGCGTGGTTAAAGAAATACTTACCAGCGAACCTTTTTTTGACTTTCGCGCGAACATGCATCTATCTCATGTTACTTTGGCATTTATATTATTTATGATATTTTAAATTTCACCGTACTCGACAACCTTCTTAAATTTAGTTATTTTGCGCGTTTTTTATCTGTATAGGCAACGTTTGTTTTTATCACCTTTTTATTCTCACCTTTTTCGTCTAACGATAATTTATGCTCATTGTTCCGTCGATAGTTGGTGAGACTAGTTCTCTACGATTTTACATCTCGATTATTTATTGTCGATTTGTGCGTTACTTCTCTTATTGGTAAGTTTTACAAATAATTGTATAATTTCACAAATAAAATGTAATTTCCGACGCCCTTCTCTCTCGTCATTTTCCGACATAAACCGCTCCGCTTATTTTACAGACATAATTAAAATTAACGTACCGCCATATTCTTGGATTTAATTTCCAACCAAAAAATCGAGGATTTGTTCATCCTCGTAACGACATGGATGTGCCTTGGAGAATACTTTTTGTCCTTTACTGTGATGACGTGAGAGATATGCGCTATCTATCATCAGTTTTATCATTTTTGTAATTATGCGCTTCCTAACCGTCTAAGACTCAATTATACGCTTATATTTAATTTTAATTTTATTAATTCGGTGCGCTGAAGATGGCCAAAAAGGGCCGAAACGTCCGCCTCTCGCGAGCTTAAATTTTAATGAAATTGTCTTTTTAATTAATTAATAAATATTAATGCACCCTTGATACCGCGCTTGGCTTGTTTTGCCATTTTATGTCGACATTATTGATTTTATTCTAAAGAGCTTTACATTCATATCTGCGATATTTTTTAAATTTAGTTATATCACAATAACAGCAATGTGAATGTATTAAAGAATACATTAATTTTAGCATATTGTTTAGTTTAGCAGCGCCAAGTTATTTTAAATAAAATTTTTTAATATTTTTTATTTGTATTAAACTTATTTTTAAAATCAGGTTTCTGTTAATAAAAAAAAACGCTTTTTATTTTTATGGAGAAAATCTGTCTATAACATTTCTATAAATATAAGTTTGATTTTATGACAAATACTATTTTAAATTACAAATCCTCACAAACTGAATTGCTTCTAAGTACTTGGCTAATTAACTATTGATTTCATATTTAGTTTTTATTTTTTATTTTTTAGAGGTTTTTTATTTTGTAGAGGAAAACTTTAATAATTATTTACATTAACGGACACCTCGCCGATGACCTTGATCTTGACATATGTTGTTGAGGACATGACCTTGAGTAATTTTTCCTTATAACTTAATCGGCGGTCATTGTTTATTAAAAGGTTATAAACAAAAGAAGTTTGAGAAATTTGCCTCTTTGTATCAGTGCTAAAGGAAGTAATTGGTATATTGGTTATATGCAGTATAGGGGAGACAGCTTCGACGACCTTGACCTTGACATATGTTGTCAAGGTTATCACCCTGAATAACGTACAAAAAGTTTTACGCGCTCATTGTTTATTAAAAAATTGTTCTACAAACAGAAGTTATGAAGCATTAACATAAGCAGAAGCAGAAGCATAAATTTTGGTAAATATGCCGATGAAGGGAGGCAGTCCCGATGACCTTGACCTTGACATATGTTGTCAAAGTCATGACCTTGAACAACATTCAAAAGGTCATAGCCGTCGCTCGTAGTTTATTAAAAAGTTATTAATGAAGAAACTTTAATGAACAGAACATAATTTTACGACACAATGTACGTTTTAGAAGGGTTAAGGTTAGATATAGAGTGAATTTGGTTTCGTTTTGGAAAGTACATGCATGGACGCAGGTTCCGCCCCCCCCCCTACAGGGGGACTCCACTTCCGGAAGATATAACCTAACCCAAACCAAATTTCAGTTTTAAATCAGAAATAGGTTTGGGTTAGGTTATATATTCCGGAAGTGGAGCCCCCCCACAGAGGGGGCGGAACCCATTGTGTCCACGCATATACTTTACAACGCGAAGCGAGGTCCACCCCACGATTGTTGTGTGGATGGGGAAGTGTATGCGTGGACGCAGTGGCTTCTGCTCCCGTGCGGAGGGGCTCCACTTCCGGAAGATATAACCTAACCCAAACCAAATTATAGTTTTAAATCAGAAATAGGATAGTGTTAAAGTAGGTGGTGTGTGGTTCTGCAGAAAACCAGAACAGTTAGCCCTATAAAACCTATATAATTTTTTGTTCAGCGTAAAAAGTGCTACCAGAAACCACCGTCAAATCAAGGGGCCGGAGAAATCTCCCCCTGACACAAAATGACAAATTTCTCAAATATTTTTTGTTTATAACTCTTTAATAAACAATGACCGTCGATTAAATTATAAGGAAAAGTTACTCAGAGTCATGACCTTGATATGTCAAGGTCAAAGTCATCGGCGAGGTGTCCGTTAATGTAAATAATTACCAAAACTTTTTATAGGTTATTTTTTAGATATGTACTTGGCGTATTTTTTTTATCTTTGTAAAATTTTTTTAATGGGATATCACTGTTTTTTGTAATTATTCTTAATTTATATTAGTATATTAATATATTAACGAAATTAATATCCGCTTCGGAGATAGTACGATTTCCGTGGCGCCTAGATTTGAGCATGGATTCTTCATAAATGGACCATTTAGAACAAAAGTTTAAGAGTGGCAAAAGTTCCTATCACTCATAGTTTTGGAGATATAAACCTTATTTAATTGTAACATTTGCGAAAAATGGGTAATTATGCAGTATAGGGGAGGCAGCTCCGATGACCTTGACCTTGATATATATTGTGAAGGACATAATCCTGAGTAATTTTTCCTTATAACTTAATTGGCGGTCTCTTATAATTCTTGAGATATTTAAAGTTAAAGTTAGATTCAAAACGAAAATTTGGTTTGAGTTATATAACGTAACTCGAACCAAATTTAGTTTTAAATTAGAAATAGGTTTGGGTTAGGTTATATCTTCCGGAAGTGAAGCCCCCCGTAAGGGGAGGGGGGCGGAACTCACTGTGTTCATGCATAAACTTTACAACGCGAAGCGAGATTCATTTTACTATTGTTGTGTGGGTTGGATTTTCATTGGGGAGAATTTCATTAAATATAACAGTAAGTTAATGCACTAAATATATTCCTTTTTAAATGTACATAGCATCAGAAAATTTTGTTCTATTATTGTGTGTGTATGCCCAGCAAACACAGAATATAACTGCTATATAACATGGGAGTAACATGTAATGTAACAGCTGTTATACCTAATTTATATTGGGATTATATAACTGTCTTTTATTTATGCAATATAACATCAGAATATAACTGCTATGTAACATGGGAGTAATATGTAATGTAACTGCCCAAGTAACAGAGTAACGTCAAAAGACGACATAATGACGTCTATTTTTGGTCTATAATGTCGGCGACTAATAATTGACGTTTAAAAGACCTCATTTCTTAGACTAGCCAAAGACGTAATTTTGAAAACGTCCTATGACCGTCCAAATAAAGTCCTTTTGTAACTAATATTGGGATTATAGTTCATTTGCTTACCGCTATACGGCGCGCTATTGACTATCTATACCCGTATTCAAATTCTTGTCATGAGCGTATATAAAGCCTGCAAAATGCGGCTAATAACATTGTAATTATTTTTATCAGTTCAATTTCAGATACGATTCCCGTACCAGGAAATTCAGATATTGAACTGATTTTTGGAAAATCGGACAGATAATATCCGATTTTAATTTATTCGGACAATTTCTATCCGAATAAGTAAAAATTGTTTGTTATTATCTGCTTAAAATATAAAACAGAAATTAACTTTCATATAAATAAAATCTTTAATTTTATAAATTAAATTATTTAAATTTATCTATAATATATATCACATTAATATGTGTTATATTATTACTGTAATTGGTCTTAGTTTTGCCGTCAAACAAACGTCAGAAAATGACGTCTGGTGGATGTGACATATCGACGAGACATTTTCGGGTCTCATGACATCTAACTTAGGATGTCTAATTGGTCATCTTGTGACCAAAATTTACTGTCATTGTGACGTCAGTTTGCTACTTGGGTGGACTATTACATGACTGTAACAATCATATAACATTTTAGTAACATGTTATATTCATGTTATATAACTGCAATTTTGTATGAGTGGAAAATTACAACTAACGTGAATGTTACATGTAACAAATACGTTATATTACTTGTTACATTCCGTTTTATTATGCCAATGTTACAGTTATGTATCTGTGTTTGCTGGGTGTACGTGTGTGTGTGTGCGTGTTTGTTTGTGTGTGTTTGTGTGATTTAAAAAATATAATCAGGGTCCGAGTCAATATTGTTGTTACTGCTCATCAATTGCTTCTTTTAACTCCTCGCCGATTGTCTGCATAGTTTTATATCTCCGAAACTATGAGTGATAGCAACTTTTGCCACTCTTGAACTTTTGTTGTAAATAGTCCATTTACGAAGAATCCATGGTTAAATCTGGACGCCACGGAAATCGTACTGGAGCCTCTGCTTCGACGAAATAGCAGCCGCTTATTAATCGTTAATGATTAATTGTAAATTAGATCGTAAATAGAGATCGAGTTTCAGACATCTTTTAATAACTTTCGCGTATAACGAGGCACATACTACAACACACGAAGCTATCGCATACTCGCTTTCACTGTACGAATGACAGCAAAATGAGACATTCCATACACAATACAATAGCGCTATGTACGCCGCATACTAACACGCGTCTTTGTTTACATATTTGGCAGTATGTCAATGCGGCGTAGTGGGGTATACATATACATCATACATATACATCATACATACACATACTCTCTCCCCCTCCCTCTCTCTCTCCCCCTCCCTCCCTCCCCTCTCCCTCTCTCTCACCCTTCCTTCTCTCTCTCTCCCTCCCTCTCTCTCCCTGTTATTGAAGTAATAGCTGCATAGACTGGGAATAGCCATGAGTGTTATCTAACCGGAATATGCTAATTTGTAAGCGTGAGAACTACATTTCTTGTATGGGACGTTCAAGTCTCGTACGACAGGTGGACATTGAAGGTGGACAAAGTGTGAAAGTGGACACAAAGGTGATTGATCGCCTATGCTGATATTAGCGGTTTCGACCGGTAATTATCGATATGGACGATGAATACGACGAATATCGATGCTCGGGATGTAAGAAGGCAATAAAAAGGGTTGTAACATGCAAATCTTGTGATAAATTTTTTTACCATCCAGGATGTGTAATTAAGCATAAAATATATAATAGAAACCACAAATTGGTGGTGTGTCGTGGTCCATTTGAGAAATTTATTATCGATAGCGATAAAAAAGCAGCTATGAGTAAAACTTGACATCGACAGGAAGATCAACAGGGAGTACGGCATCAAGTAGTGGAAACAGAGTAGCAGGCGCAAGTGGATCAATGGATATTGATAAAGAAATAGTGAAGGGAATAAAAGATGAAACAGCATGTAAAAAGGAAGTCAAGATGATGATTAAGAAAATAGTTCGAAAAGAATTGGAAAATATTAAACAAGAAGTGGGAGAATTGAGAAGAATAATACAATGGAAGGAGCTTCAGGACCGTCAGAAGGAGCACAAAGAAGTTATAATGACGCAGTTAAAAAGAAGAACAAAAAAATTATAATTGTTAAATCTAAGATGCGACAGGAGAGTAAAGCTATTAAAAAATTGATAAAAGAAAAGATAGACATCAAGAATATGGCTATGAGAGTAACGAAACTAAAAAAAGGAAGCAAGAGAACAATAATTCTGGGTTGTGAGACTGGAGAAGAAATGGAAAAATTAAAGGTTACAGTACAAGCTGGGCAAAAATTTCAAAGTTACTGAGTCACCGCGGATGAAACCTAAGATAAAAATTGTCAATATTTATATACAAATAGGTAATTACATATCGACATACACTAGATGTATTGTATATAAGACAATCATAGCGCCTCACTTTGAGTATTGTGCGACGCTGTTAATTGATATGGGAGAAACACAGCTGAGTAAATTGCAAAAAGCATAAAACTGGGCCGTGAGAATCATGTTGCAATGTGATAGACATACCAAAGTGGAGCGTATGATGCAAGCGCTGCAGTTTATGCCCATAAGACAGAGGCTATATACCATAATGTGCGTATATTTATTTTTAAGATTTTAAGGAACATGTTACCGGAGCAATTAGAAAATAGATTAGAAATAGTGGGAAATGAGAGTGAAAGACAAACACGACAAGCCGGGGACATTGCAATAAAATATCGCAGATCAAGGAGTGCGCAAAAGAATACACGGAAAAAAAATGCTGTTGCTTCAATTAAAGTCTACGTCACGGGCCGCCACAAACATACATAGTTCGTTCAATGATATTTTTATTAGACCAAATATCTGGATTATTAAAACAACTATCTACTTGGTAACGTCGCCGCCCCTGTACATAGGCAAAACTGTTAACAATCCAGTAAGTCCTTTTTTGTATGTACTTGGCGTAGCAACGCCACCGCGTTACTTGATGTGCATATAGTAGTTTTTTTCATACGTACATGATATATGACATTATCTAATATGATATGTATGAATATATATGAATATATATGGTAGACATGTTCATATCCTCAAGAGTACTTGGCACAGATTATGTGCAACATCCGACATATATAAAAATATTATGCATGACAAAACATACATTATATATTTTTTGCATACATAAACCTACGCAATTCTACACATACGTACACACACACACGTGCACACGACACATACACGCGCGCGCGCGCACACACATTCACACACACACATACACACATTCGACCGAGGGTCACATATATCGAGTTGAAAAGCTTATACCTTTACATCTGGGCTTTCCAAGGCTTGTAGCGCAGAAACGGCTCATATAGGATCAAGTTATGCCCAGTGAGACATTTGTTCAGAATGACGAGAACTACGCAATATATCCAAAAATTAGCCAAATCCGCAGAAAGATATTTTCCATAAGACTCGTGCGGGGTCCTTCCACTTTTTCTAAAAAACGAAAAAATTGTTTTTCTAATTATTTTTCCATTATTCTTTTATGTTTTCTTATGCATACGGACTGATTTATTTACTAGAGATTTTATAAGAGAAAAAAAACATATAGACATATTTTATAATAATATATAAATATATTTATATTTGATTATACATATACAATGGACTTTTTTCTCGGGTGTATACATTTAAGTTTCGGTGTATTTTTTTCTTAATTATTCATATAATATAATTTTAACACAAAAAATAGAGGGAATAATGATCCAATTGCGAAAGAAATAAATTATACCCAATAGCTTTTATTAATAAAATTACTTTTACATACTTTTAATGGAATGTAACACGACATATCAAAATTGTGAAATGCAATTTCAAATTCATGCTGAAAGCTGATTTTGACAAATGATAATATACTCCCAGGTTATACAGCAGAGATATAAGAATTTGGGGCCTGTAACTTTTCACGAATACGGAGTGGCTACGTTGTTCTTTATGTGCGTATTTCTTTGGATATTCCGCAAACCCGGCTTCGTCGTCGGATGGTCCGAACTGATCACTGATATGTTAGTATTCTAGTTATTTCGTGAGACAATAGTGACATGTACATACACAATATCGTGAAAAATATAATGCGCAGAGACCTCAGAGACTCAGTGCCAGTGATATTCGCCTCTATCCTAATGTTCTTCATCCCGAAAGACCCCAGCTTCATCTACAGCTACAGTCAAGATCGTAAGAAGTTATAGAAATCTCATTATCAGCATCCAATATATTCTTCAATATAATAATAATTCTAAAGAGATCATAGAATCATGATCTCTCTGTAAAATATTGTATTTTAAGTTATTTTAAAATAATTGATTCGAATGGAGAAAGAAAAAAAATATATGTTAAAATCTATTAATTTTGGGAGCTTTTTTCCAGCAACAAAAAAAAGGTTAGACACAATGTCACGCAATTGGCTGTCAAATATAGAGAATTTTTGAAGATCCAAAATTTTTTTTATTTGGTAGCCAAGCATGTGACATTGTGTGTACGTGTGTTTTTTGCTAGGAAGCTCCCTTTATTTGTTTCTAAAGAAATCTATGGAATTTACATAAAATTTCCCAGGACGGTATTTGGCTTTGTTCGCACTTTACATTTGTGATTATATGCATGTCGCAGCCGCTAAAAGACCGAAAAGATCGTCGGAAGGTTTGATAACGTGGAAGGTAATCGAAACCAAGATGCCATGGAGTTTAATGTTCCTATTGGGCGGTGGTTTCGCGATTTCACGCGGAAGCGTCGCATCCTGCATGGCAAAACGAGTTGGCGAAGCTCTGCTACCGCTTCGGTACTTACCACCCGTCGTAATACTTGCTTTGGTGTGCTTCTTCGAAGGTACTTTAACGGAATTCACCTCGAATGTGGGCATCGCGAATATCACTCTACCGGTGATAGCTCAAATGGTAAGATAACGTTTTTTCGGATTTATATGCTTATGTATTTATGTGTATATAATATTATATAAAACACACATTATTTATATAAAATATAAAATTATATTTATTTTATTTTATTCTCTCAAAAAAACATAATTAATTACAATTAAATTTCTTGTTTTGAATTGCTCACATCAATATTAAACAATTATTAATTATTTTTGTTTTTTATGTAGTATAAAAATAGATAGTCTCTTTTTATAAAATTGAATTTTTTAATATTCTAAAATTAGTTTAAAAATTTTCTGATTTTTTCTCTCTATATATCTTCCTTTTTCTTTAAATATTATTATTATATCGAGTATTTCAAACCACTCGTGCGTTTTTCTCAACCTGGTTCCATTTTTCGAAACAAACCGGAAGTAAATGTAACTGTGAAAATAATCTGACTGCCTAACCATCATCAATAATGATTATTTTGGATGCCCATTAGTAATGAAAAATTTTTTCCTAACTTCCTGTAATGTCACATTTTTTAGAAAAACTGGCACGGGTGGTCTGAAACATCTGGTATATTAAAATATTTTTTGCTTTCGCTTATAGCACACTCCATTTTATTTTTCTTCATTATTTACAAAAGTAATATATATTTTATTATATTTATATTTTTTCCGCGCACATATTGATATTTTATAATCTGTATAAAAATATATCTTGGAAACAATCCCATATAGCACAGAACATTGCAATTACATTGCAGTAATGTTAATTTTACAAGTTGCAATGTAATATTGTTGAGACATTACTGGAACATGTAATCGTAATATTTCATGAAAATGTTACAGCAACATTCCAAAAACATTACAAAAAAGCGTTATCTATCCCGCATTTAAGTTTTAGTCATGATGATTATATAAAGCTTGCAAAGAGTGGGTAGTAAAGGTATTATATAATAACTATTTTTATCAGTTTAATTTGTCTGATACGATCCCAACACAGGGAATTCAGATATTGAATTAATTATTCAGAACTCGGACAAATAAATGTTCGAAAAAGTTAAAATTATCTGTTTATTGTCTACTTAAGATGTAAAATAGTTTGATATCTATATAAATAAAATTTTAACTTTTATGAATTAAATTATTTAATCATTATCAATTTCTTAAACTTGTAAATTAATTATAAAATAGCGATGTTAATTAGATAACAGAAAATTGTTTAATAGTTTCCATTCCTATATCAAATCAAAAATTTGATAATAATTTTTTAATATGCAGGATACTTCAGATTTTAATAGATAAACTTTGAGAATATATAAAGACATTCAAGAGAGACGAGAAAAAACTCATTATAATTGCGTAAATTCACAATCTTTTTTTCTTATCTCTCTTGGATGCAGGGGCGGATTTATATAGAAGCTTACGATGCTTAAGCATCAGGCCCTCAACGAGAAAGGGGCCCCCAAACAACTACCAAATCGATACTTACGAGAACCATATGGAACCATATGATTCATCATATAGTATCAGACTAGAGATACGTATTATTCTGTATAGTCATAATCAGATGGGTTATCCGCGTCTTCTTCGGTAAGAATTCTCTGAATACAATTTTGAAAATTTATTTAATACTCCCAATAACAAGTTGTGAAGCAGAAAGAGGTTTCTCTAAATTATCTTTTATAAAAAATAAGTACGGATCTAAAATGAGAGATAAAATTATTTATTAATTCTTTCAGTAGAAAGTGACATCACAAGATCTGTTACTTATGACAAAGCCATAAAGGAATATATAAACGTGAAATGTAAAAAAAAAAATAAAAATTTAGAAACTTTTGTTCTCAAATGCTTTTGTTTTTTACATTTATGTTTTGTTTTATATCTATATCAGTTATTTTTATTAATTTAATTTGTTTCTGTAAAACGTTAATGTTTCTGTAAACCGTTTATGGTTTTCATGAATATCATTTATTATGAATATATTTTATTCAAATTGTATATTTATTAATGTTTAAATATTATCATAAACTGTTATCTAGATAGAACAAAAAATTATAATAATGTCAAAATAACGAGAAAACGATAAATTACGATAGAAAAGTTAGTTTTTATAATAATTTTTTCGTCGTTTTTTGACGTCATTGTAATTTTCTATTCTGCCCGGAAAAAGGGCCCCTGAAATAATATTAGCCCCCGAAAAGTCACCATCCACCCCTGCTTGTATGTCTTTATATGTTCTCAAAGTTTATCTATTAAATTTGAAGCGTTTTGCATATTTGTAACAACCCATACAGAACATTGCAATTACATTGCAGTAATGTTACAATCTTGCAAGTTGCAATGTAATATTGTTGAGACATTATTGGAACATGTAATTGTAATATTTCATGAGAATGTTACAACAACATTCCAAAAGCATTACAAAAACTGTTTTCAGTAACCGCTAGTTCATTCGTTTACCGCTATACGATGCCCGTTGCATTATATATCTCGTATTTAAGTTTCAGTCATGATGATTATATAAAGCTTGCAAAGAGCGGCTAGTAAGATTAAAGATATAACTATTTTTATCAGTTTAATTTATCTGATACAATCCCAACATAGGGAATTTAGATATTGAATTGATTGCCCAGTAAGCAAAATGTTAGCAGTCTGCCAACAGTTTGCGAGCAGATTCAAGCAGAATATTGCAGCAGATTGGCATCAACTGCGTCCGCATTAAGCTTGTGTTCTGTCGGCAGAACCTGTCGACATAAGCTGACAGCAAATTGACGGCAGAAATCGAGCATAATCTGCGCGACGCAGTTAAATGCCAGATTGGCGGCAGAAACCGAGCAGGATCTGCGCAATGCAGTTTGATGTCAGATTAGTGGCAGAAATCGAGCAGGATCTGTCGTCATAATTTAAATGGAATAACGGGCATTTAAATGTTTCATTAATTTACATTGCACGTTTTGCTTAAAAGATAATAAATGAGATATACAATGTATGTAATATATCTTTGTTTTATTGAGACAAAAAATGTTAAATTTTGGTCACAAAATGACCAGTTAGACATCCTAAATTAGGTCTCATAACACTCGAAAATGACATCAATAATTGATATGTCACATTCACGGGACGTCATTTGCTGACGTTTGTATTAATAACATATAAATATATAATATTAATAACATATATTAATGTAATATATATAGGAAAATTTAAATAATTTAATTTATAAAATTAAAGATTTTATTTATATACAATAGAAGTTAATTTCTATTTTTTATATCTTAAGTAAATAATAACAAAATATTTTTACTTATTCGGACAGAAATTGACCGAATAAGTGAAAATCGGACATTTATCTGTCCGATTTCCCAAAAATCAGTTTAATATCTAAATTCCCCTGTACGGGAATCGTATTAAAAATTAAACTGATGGAAATAATTACATATATTATTAGCCCCATTTTGCAGGCTTTATATATACTCATGACAAGAACTTGAATACGAGTATACAAAGTGAATAGTGCGCCTCATAGCGGTAAGCAAATAAAATATACTATTTCAATAAATTATATAAATAGCTAAAAGCTGTATATTCTGCTCGATTTCTGCTGCCAATTTGTCGTCAGATTGCGCGCGCGCAGATCTTGCGCGGTTTCTGCCGCCAATCTGGCATCAAACTGCATTGCGCAGATCCTGCTTGGTTTCTGCTGCCAATCTGCTATGATAATTCTGTGCAAATCCTGCTCGGTTTCTGCTACTGATCTGCTGTCAAATTATGTCAGCAGGTTCTGTAATATTTCTGTTGACATTCTGCTATCATTATCTGATATAACAGACTTTGTATACAATCTGCAGTCTTTCTGCTGACAAAAATTTGTAGCAGATGTTTGGTAAAATCTGTTCGAACAGACTTTGCTGACTGGGTGTTCAACCGGACAAATAAATGTTCGAAAAAGTTAAAATTATCCGTTTATTGTTTACTTAAGATAGACAAATAGACTGTAAAATAGAGTCTAATATCTATATCAGTGCTGGGATTTACTTGCACATTTTGGCCCGATTCCGTGGCTCACGCCTATTGCCCCCCACTCACCGCTCGTACGTTAGCAACGAATCGCCAGATACGCGTAACTAAGGAGCGCGACGCTTTGTCTCAGGAGCGTCCGTATATAAGAATGTCCAAATATAATAATAAGACAATACTCTTCTATAATTAAAAGTTTTTCTTCAATATTTTATATCAATGAAATATAAAATATTGAAGAAAAACTTTTAATTTTGAGAATTTTCGCGGTGCATTTAGAAAAGTATTGTCTTATTATTATATTTGGACATTCTTACATATGAACGCTCCTGAGACGAAGCGTCGCGCTCCTTAGTTACGCGTATCTGGCGACTCGTTGCTAACGCACGAGCGGTGAGTGGGGGGCAATAGGCGTGAGCCACGGAATCGGGCCGAAATGTGCAAGTAAATCCCAGCACTGATCTATATAAATAAAATTTTAACATTTATGAATTAAATTATTTAATTATTATCAATTTCTTAAACGTAAATTATTTATAAAATAGTGATGTTAATTAAATAACAGAAAATTGTTCAATAGTCTCCATTCCTGTATAAAATCAAAAAGTTAATAATAATTTTTTTATATGCAGAATATTTCGGATTTAAATAGATAAACTGAGAATATATAAAGACATCCAAGAGAGACGAGAAAAAACTCGTTGTAATTACGTAAATTCTCACAATCATCCTTTTTCTTATCTCTCTTGGATGTCTTTATATATTCTCAAAGTTTATCTATTAAATTTGAAGCGTTCTGTATATTTGTAGCAAGGCATTCCAATATTACAAATACATTGCAACGTAACATTATTATAATCTTACATTGTAATATTTCTAAGGGCGGACATTTCAACGTTGCTGCAGGCTTGCAGTAACATTGCAGAAACATTTCGCAACTTCTATGCAATATTACAATGTTTCAATGCAAGGTCTATGCAACATTTCTGCAATCTTTCGGTGCTGTATGGGAACGCATTTCGATATTACACCGTAACATTATTGTAATCTTACATTGTAATATTTCTAAAGGCGGACATTTCAACGTTGCCGCAGATTTGCAGTAACATTGCAGAAATATTTCGCAATTTCCATGCAATATTACAATGTTTCAATGTAAGGTCCACACAATGTTTCTGCAATCTTTCGGTGCTGTATGGGATCTAACAAGATATCTTAAATCATAACCCAGATAGCCAAGAATGTTAAAATCAAAGGTTTTGCCAAAGCTTTGCGACAAGGTGTGCTTTAATTTTGACAACAATTGTGTAGCAAACATTTGTCTTGTTTTGGTTTGTCAAAAAGTTTGAAGCAAATTAACGGCAAAATTTATCGTCACACGATGCTGTAAATAATAGAAAAAGGCTTGCCTGTAAATTTTACGCATAGAAGAACACGTATGATGCTATTCACGGTGTAACACAAACTTTACGTCAATTAATAGCAAATCTTGTTATACACGCTATAATAGCAAATTTACGACAAGAACAGAGCAAACCTTATTGTACACGATATGATAACACATTTACGGAAAGAACAGAGCAAAGTATACTCTGGCACAATGAGACGCAAAATTCACGCAAATAACAGAGCAAACCTTGCCATGCACGGCATGACAGCAAATTTACAACTTTACTTTATTACAAACTTTACAAAAATATAGTATTCTGCCGATAGTTCATTTATTCATCGCTATGCGACGCGCTATATGCATCCATCTCGTATTTGATTTTTAGTCATGAGAAGTATATAAAGCTTGCAAAGAGCAACTGGTAGAAGATTAAAAATATAATTATTTCTATCAGTTCAATTACTGATACAATCCCAACATAGGGAATTCAGATATTGGACTGATTGTTTCTCTTAGATCGGGCAGATAATGTCTGAAAAAGTTTAAATCATTCGTTTATTGTTTACTTAAAATGTAAATATATATATATATATATATATATATATATATATATATATATATAAAATTCATATATTCATCATATTATAAATTCATTTTCAATTATTCATATATTATCATCATCTCATAATTATAATAAATGTCATCTAAGACTTTGTCTGCGCGGTCGCATAGCTTCTAAACGACGTGTCAAACAAAGAACGGATTGTTTCACAAAATAGTCCTCTCTGCGAGATTTATCGTTTCTCATAATTTGTCACAGAAGTCCTGAATCACTCACCCCGTATAGAAAATTACCACAAATTTGCTATCACGCCATGCACAGCAAGGTTTGTTCTGATCTTGTTACAAATTTGCTATCATATCGTGCATGGCAAGGTTTGCCCTATTCTTGCCATAAATTTGTTGTCATGCCGTGCACGACAAGGTTTGCCCTGTTCTTGCCATAAATTTGCTGTCATCCCGTGCACAGCAAGGTTTGTCCTGTTCTTGCCACAAATTTGCTGTCATGCCGTGCACGGCAAGATTTGCTCTATTATTTGCGCAAAATATACATCACACTATTGCGACAAGCCTTGCCAGCAAAACCTAAGCTTTTTGCGGACACACCTTGTCATAATTTTGCTGTAAAGGCATGCTCGGGTTTGCTGCAAACTTTGCGCAAAGTTTGCATCATTTTGCTTGCTGGGAAAATGAAATTACCCAATCAGCCAAGTCTGTTTGAACAGATTAATATCTGTTGCCAAGTGTTTGCCAGCAAAATGTTTGTCAGCAAAAAGGCTATAAATTTAATACAGAGTCTGTTAATTTCGATTATGTCTAACAGACTGTCAACAGAACTATAGCAAAGACTGCTATCAAGTTCTGTGAGCAGGCTCTGCTGGCAGATTATACTACAAGCTCACTACAAATATAATATTGATGCCAATTTGTCAGCAATTTTTGAATAAATCTGTTGCCAATCTGCTGGTATATTGGGATCATTTTGCTTATTGGATATTTCCTTCTGTCCGCTAGTGCGTAGCGATGGAAATCCATCCTATGTATTTGATGATACCAGCCACGTTGATGTGTTCGTTCTCATTCCGTCTGCCGGTCGGAACACCACCGAACGCGATCATAACCATTGCTGGACATATCCCGACCAATATGTTAATCTCCGGAGGTTGCGCACCCGCGATCTACAGTTTGATAGTAGAAGTTATCTTCTTCCCGACATGGGGCGTTTTCGTTTACGGAATTCAGGATTTTCCTGACTGGGCCAGATATGTTGAAACGGGAAACGATACGAATGCAATATGTTAATCGATTGGAAACATGCACAATTTGTAAATGTTGCGGAATGTATTTCGATTTTTACTATTTCATTTGTTTCCGCAAAATTCATTGTAACTTGATATAAAAAAAATTAGTACATTAAATATTTAAGCAGCCTATATTATATTTTATGCAATTTCTCTCTCTGTCTCATATATTCCATTACAGTATATATACGTTGTATAATCTTTTATCATATATACATATTCCTAAATACATACAATAAAATAAAGATATTATGGATATTTCACACATTATCTTTTAAAAACTGAATAACGTCGAATATTTTACTTAACATTGTACTTCACAGATAAGAAAATATATATATGATAATAATGTTATGTTACAGTGAACAGCAAATCCAGCATATCAATTTTTTCTTCAAAATACAACGGTTGAAATCTACCCATACAGAACACAACATCCAATAGATATCTAGTGAATATCTACATATCTATCTGATGTCCATATCTACCATGGATAACTAATAGATATCTAATAGACGAACAAAATATATATATCTCTCGAATGACTACCGAAGAAATCCACTAGATATCCACGTGAAATCCACATATCCATGTCCACCAAACAGCTACCGAAGATATCCACTAGTTATCCACGTGAAATCCACATATCCATGTCCACCAAACAGCTACCGAAGATATCCACTAGTTATCCACGTGAAATACACATATCCATGTCCACCACATAGCTATCGAAGATATCCACTAGATATCCACGTGAAATCCACATATCCATGACCACCAAACAGCTACCGAAGATATCCACTAGATATCCACGTGAAATCCACATATCCATGTCCACCACACAGCTACCGAAGATATCCACTAGATATCCACGTGAAATCCACATATCCATGTCCACCACACAGCTACCGAAGAAATCCACTAGATATCCACGTGAAATCCACATATCCATGTCCACCAAACAGCTACCGAAGATATCCACTAGTTATCCACGTGAAATCCACATATCCATGTCCACCAAACAGCTACCGAAGATATCCACTAGTTATCCACGTGAAATACACATATCCATGTCCACCACATAGCTATCGAAGATATCCACTAGATATCCACGTGAAATCCACATATCCATGACCACCAAACAGCTACCGAAGATATCCACTAGATATCCACGTGAAATCCACATATCCATGTCCACCACATAGCTACCGAAGATATCCACTAGATATCCACGTGAAATCCACATATCCATGTCCACCACACAGCTACCGAAGATATCCACTAGATATCCACGTGAAATCCACATATCCATGTCCATCACACAGCTATCGAAGATATCCACTAGATATCCACGTGAAATCCACATATCCATGTCCACCACACAGCTATCAAAGATATTTATTAGAGATTTACGTGTTCATTTACTTACCGCTATGCGGCGCACTATACACTTTCTATATCCGTATTTAAGTTCTTGTCATGAACGTATATAAAGTCTGCACAATGCGGTTAATAACATTGTAATTATTTCTATCAGTTTAACTTCTGATACGATTCCCGTACCGGGGAATTCAGATATTGAACTGATTTTTAGAAAATCGGACAGATAAATAATGTTCGATTTTCACTTATTCGGACAATTTATGTCCGAATAAGCAAAATTCGTTATTATCTTGTTTAAATTATTGAAAATATAAAATAGAAATTAACTTCCATACAAATAAAATTTTTAATTTTATATATTAAATTTATATAAAGTTATCTATAATATATATTACATTAATGTGTGTTATTATATATTTTTACTGTAATTAGTTTTAATTTTGCCATCAAACAAACGTCAGAAAATGATGTCTCGTGAATGGGACATATTGATATGTCATATGCGGGTCTCATAAGACCTAACTTTTAGAACATTTAATTAATCATTTTGTGATCAAAATTTAACCAACATACAATGGATATCTACATAATATCCACTGGATATTGTATAGATACCTAGTGGATATTTATGTAGATATTCATTGGATATTGTATGGATACCTAGTGGATATTTTTGTAGATATTCACTGGATATTGTATAGATACCTAGTGGATATTTATGTAGATATTCATTGGATATTGTATGGATACCTAGTGGATATTTTTGTAGATATTCACTGGATATTGTATAGATACCTAGTGGATATTTATGTAGATATTCATTGGATATTGTATGGATATCTAGTGGATATTTTTGTAGATATCCTATAGATATTTATGAGATCTCGAATGGCGGACATTTGGATATCCGTAGCATGTCTAATAGCTGTTTCTGTATATCCTGTGGATATCCCTGGTAGACATTGAAGATATCTAGCAGATATCTAATACATATCATTTTTCTGTGTGGGTAATAGCTATTGATGCAAAAGTAACATTTATACTAAATCTTTTAAAGATATAGTACTAAATATTGTAAAGTAAACATGATATGAATATACAAAGATAAAATAAACACATTCGACTTTTTACTTCTGCACAATGGAAAATCCGTGGTTACCTTTCATATTCCGTTTCAATATTTGCTTATGACTTTGTAATAAAGCATTTTTATAGCTAAACTTCATATAATATTATTTTCCTATTTCCATTTGTAGAATATGCTCTCGCACTTGTCAGATAAATCCTGGGACACCCTGTGTGTGTGTGTGTGTGTGTGTGTGTGTATATATATATATATATATATATATATATATAAAACACTAAAAAGAAAAGTTTCTACAGAATTAAAAGTAATCAGTGTATATTTTATTATAAATTATATAAATTATATTATAAATTGTAAAATATATATTTTTTTATTTTTGTTCACACATCAAATTTTGCATATACACAATATGTATGTAAAATTTGTACATGTTTGTACATTATGTTTATAGCATCAAGAAAAAATATTGTAAATACATCAATGAATATCTATTTACACCTCTTACTATTATAAAGACAATTTGTATAGAAATATATCATAATTTTTATAGCTGTAGAAACTTAACATGAATATCCTCATTGAGGGTAGACTAATGATACCCACAAGTAGATGTAATATCTTATTCTTTAACACATATTTTCTAATAAAAACTATTTTTGATAGTACACAGAATAATATCTGTCTTTATAGTAATCTTATTTCAACATTACAATCTTGTGTGTTTTGTAGCTTTTGATTTACCACACATGAATCACTTCATAAAACAGACAAACTTTGTGTTTTTAAGTGGAAGGATGCGGTTTTAATCCAGGAGATTCACTTTTTTTCGGACTGGAATTGATTTCTTGTTGCTCCAATCTACGGTGTCTCAACATTGTCGATAATACTCCATTGAAACTGGCAGTTTTCTTCTTGGCGCTACCTTTTGGAGTACTCTCACCGACTCTACGGACGGGTAGTCTTGGCGATGACATTTCATCCATAAAGTCAAAGTCGGACTTTTCTTCGGTTCTATAAAAATAAAAAAATATTGTCAATATAAAAAACAATTCAGATACACTATTTGAAATTAGAAGCTCTAATAAATAAAAATAAGAGAAGTACAAAATTTCTGACAAAAATTTAAAATATGGTGCGCTAAACTTACACCTCAACGTTAATATCACGCATGTTATATACACGTATTTATTTATACAAGTCGAACGAACCACAATGTCACACAATACACATCCTGTAATTTTTAAAACATCCATCAGTTGCGTCTCTATCTTCGTAATGTTGCAATGCCCGTCTCAGTTAATTGAAGTAAGTTGCCTCCTACTTTATCTTCCATAATTATAATTACAACACACTTGATACTGACGATCTAAAAGAGTAAATTTCAAAAGTTCTGACAAGCACTATGTGCTCTTGTCACCTAAGCTGGGCACATACTCCCCTTGCGGCTGAACCAAAAAGAGGCACACTTGTCTTTAAACGTGATGAGCATAAAACATTCCCGCATATGAATACGTGCTCCTTTTAACAATTTAACAGTATATTAGCGAAAATTGATCCATCTCATCCATCATATTATCATATTTTCATGTCGATAGCAACATATTCTTTAAAACACGCGGCGCATTAATTTAAATAACAACAAGTTTTTTTATATCCCATACTTTTTAATGTTTTTCTAAAGTTATTCGTAATTAGTTGTAAATTATTTATTACATAGGTTTACATTTTAAATTATATCTGATCTGTAATTTAATAGATGCTGAAGATGGTCCAAATCCAGGACCGAAACATACATATTTGAATAAAGAGAGAACATAAACAACAACAATCAACTTGCGCATTGTTTACTGTACCAGGCTTTCATTTAGACCAAAAACCTCTTCTCTTATTTCAATTAAGACAATCAAAAATTTTTACTACAAAGTTACTTGTATTCCTGAGATCCATGATCCTGTTGTCGATTGTTTGAGGGAATAGGGGATGGTCCTCGTCTACCAGGACACTTCCATTCAAGTTCTAAAACGCGATTGTTAGCTTCTAAACCTTCAATCAATGAGACTATGTCTTCAGCTTTTATATTCCATTCATGCTACACAAATAAAAAAGAACAAAGATGTTTATACAAAATTAACAGCATAATGAGAAATATAAACTTAGACATTTACAATATGACACATATGATCAAATATGGTAAGATGAATCAAAAAGTAAGGTTCCCTGTTTTATTACGCCTCTTATTTACAACTTATGTACAAATTGGATTTATTGTATTAAAATATAAGCTAATGATTACTTTTCAATATAATCTCTTTTGAAAAGATTGATGCACTCATCCCACCTTGGCATGAGTTGAAGATTTTCTCTTGATAAAAGCTTTTAAATGTTTTAATCACTCTTGAATAGCATTTTATACTCCTACATTATGAAGGAGACAATTAGAAGAAAGAGGCTTGAGTTTCTCTCTAGAAAAGCCCAGGTCTTTTTCTTGTGAATTTTCTTCATGATAATGTCAGATCTCACTCTGCATATCAAACTCAGGAATTTTTGTAATCATTTGATTGGAACATTATAAAGCATCTTCTCTAGAGCCTGGATCTGACTCCTTATAATTTTCATTTGTTTGGATCACTGAAAAAACATCTTGGAGGAAAATGATTTCCAGATAATGCAGTGGTACAAAAAATGCTATTTAAGAATAGTTTAAACATGAAGAGCAAGATTTTTACCAAGAGGAGATCTTCAAACGCATGCTAACTATATCAATCTTCTCAAAGACTATATCGAAAAGTAATCATTAGCTTATAACTTAACATAATAAGTTCAATTAGTAAATAAAAGTAGTAAATAAAAGTTGTAATAAAACAGAAAATTTATATATACATATATATTTTTTTATTTAAGAATTATACTTGAGATTTTTATTACATAAATATTATAAGATATCAAGATAAGTAGTGATTATTTCAGAATTTACATATATTGTAAATTTTGGTTATCTTACCTTCGCGTCCACTTCGTATTTTTCATCATCGGAACATTCCACAGACCAGTCTTCTTCATTGCATTCCATTTTTATTAAATAATTTGCGATAATATATGATCGTTTAAAAAGACATTTCCATTATGTTTCATTCGCATATAATCGGTCATTCCCAATTCATTCGCAAATTTGTCTCCTTGCAAAAACCTCTCTCTCTTTATATATATCTTTTCTACATTTCGAAAATACGAATCTCGCCAATACTAGTTTCGCTCATATTATAATTACAAGACACTACGAACAAGAAAATTGACAGCCACTAGAGTCCTAGATTATCAGAGAGGCGCCAACTCTATTCCCACCATGCCTACCGCCGCCATCTTAAGACACAAACGTCAGTAGCGCTTATATATATGTGTATATTATATATATCATAGACATAGTATATCTAGACCATAGACATAGTATATCTAGATCGAGTGTTGAGGAGTGGGGGCTGATGTGCACGTAGAAAAGGACATACTCTGTTTCGTGCCCCGTGCGTTCTCTCTCGCTCGCACAGAGCATAGCGCTCTCTTTCGTCATGCTACGTACGAGCGAGAGAGAACGCAAGGGGCACGAAACAGAGTATGTCCTTTTCTACGTGGACATCGGCCCCCACTCCTTAAATAAAGGCAAACGCTCGGTCTAGATATACTATGTCTATGATATATATATACATATATATATATATATATACAGGGTGGTCCTCGTAACGGTCGCCACGATTTTTAAGGCAGTTACAATAATCTGACATAAAAAAGTCATAAACAGAAATTTATCAGTTTCTAACCGGCAACAAATTGCAATAATAAAAATTGACCAAACATTTTTTTTCCATAAAAAAGCAAGGTCACCTTCAATTTTTTAAATGGAACTGCCTACTTTTTATTGCATATTCTTGTAGCTTATTTCGAGAGCTTTTCAAAACACTATAATAAAGTATTTTTTCATTAAGTACTTTTTGAGTTATTTTATATTTTAATCTGACATATTTTGATATAAAAATTAAAATATCTCGTAAAATATTTAGTTTTCGATAATCTTACCGTAACACTTTTATGTACAGAATAATGAGACAAATCAATTCGTTAAAAAAAAAAGAATAATTGTTTAAAAAAATACATTATAAATAATTACATACTTTTTCTTAAAAACAATTATTTTTTTTTACTAATTGATTTGTCTCATTATTCTGTACATAAAAGTATTACGGTAAGATTATCGAAAACTAAATATTTTACGAGATATTTTATTTTTTATATCAAAATATGTCAGAATAAAATATAAAATAACTCAAAAAGTACTTAATGAAAAAATACTTTATTATAGTGTTTTGGAAAGCTCTCGAGATAAGCTACAAGAATATGCAATAAAAAGTAGGCAGTTCCATTTAAAAAATTGAAGGTGACCTTGCTTTTTTATGGAAAAAAAAATGTTTGGTCAATTTTTATTATTGCAATTTGTTGCCGGTTAGAAACTGATAAATTTCTGTTTATGACTTTTTTATGTCAGATTATTGTAAGTGCCTTAAAAATCGTGGCGACCGTTACGAGGACCACCCTGTATATACAGGGTGATTCAAAACAACCTTCTGTCCTTATAATGTCATATACTTGACTCAATTTTAAGACGATTTTTCCTTTGCCAAAATTTTTTCCGAGGCTTAGTTTTCAAATTATAAGCCAAAATAGTTAACGAATTACGGGCCGCGTACGCGAGGCAGGCAGGGGCGGCGCAACTCACCGGCCAATGCTGGTGATTACGTAAAGCGCTCGCTGTGATCAACTGTTTGCTATATGCGATGGATATAAAAGAGAAAGACAGAGAGAAAGAGAGAGAGAGCGTGTGTGCGATCAGCTGTTTGCTACACGCGATGGGTGTAAGAGAGAGAAAGGGAGAGAGAGAGAGAGAGAGAATGTGTATGTGTGTGTATACGCGTATACGTTCTCTCTCACACATACACCCCATCGCATGTAGCAAACAGTTGATCGCAGCGAGCGCTTCACGTAATCACCAGCATCGGACGGTGAGTTGCGCCGCCCCTGTCTGCCTCGCGTACGCGGCCCGTAATTCGTTAACTATTTTGGCTTATAATTTGAAAACTAAGCCTCGGAAAAAATTTTGGCAAAGGAAAAGTCGTCTTAGAATTGAGTCAAGTATATGACATTGTAAGGACAGAAGGTTGTTTTGAATCACCCTGTATATACACATATATACATATATATGTTTTAAATATGTGCAGCTTAATTTCTTCATATATAACATATATAAGACATTTCTACTTACCGTGGTAACAAGAAATTATAATATGCACTTATTTAAACTTTTAATATTAACACAACCACATTTGATTGACAGCTGTCAGGGTGCAAACCCATGCAGCGGAATAGCGTAACGCGGAACGAAAGCGGAACCAATCACGAACGTTCCGCAATTTCGTTCCGTTTTCAGTAGTTTCTAGCGGAATAGGTTTCGCAGATTGCGTAATGTACATACACATCTATACATATACACATGGTAGTAAAAGCTAACTTCAAAATTTTCCTTTATCTCTCAAAAATAAGAAATAACTTGTAATAATTAATAATTTATCTCTGTTTCTGTACTGACCACGTTGCTCTACGCTGCCAATTTAACAAAGTATATGTGTACATACATACAGTTCCGTCATTTTCGTTACGTGGATTTCAAGTCCCTACATCCCCATGGAGCGGAATGAGCGCAAGCAGAACGAGCAGAACGTCTCTAAAATGACTTTTAAATATTGTTTTTATCGGTCGTTCTTTATTATCGTGTACATAAATATTGAAATGAATGCGTTCTTATTGGAAATATTGATTAAAAATGTTAAATAAGTTAAATAAGTTTTAATGCGGTTTTAACTCTTTTGAAATAATAACTCGTGATTGGTTGCGTATTGATCCGCGGTGTGCTCATTACGCTCCATGGGGATGTAAGGACTTGAAATCCACGTTGCAAAAACTGCGGAACGCTCGTGATTGGTTCCGCTTTCGTTCCGCGTTACGCTATTCCGCTGCATGGGTTCGCACCCTCAGGCCGGATTCACACCTTGGCAGAAAAGCAGAAAGCAGAAAAGCAGAGGCCAATCAGAACTCGCGCTAGAAAAGCAGAATGTACTGCTAATTTTCAGCGCGAGTTCTGATTGGCTTCTGCTTTTCTAGCACAAGTTCTGATTGGCTTCTGCTTTTCTGCTTTCTGCTTTTCTGCCAAGGTGTGAATCCGGCCTCAGGCTGTACGTGTAACATTCGTATTCTAACATGGCGGCTATTTTAGGGTGCGTTCCGTTTCACGCATTGAGCGCATAGATCGCCTGGAAATCTATAATATATGTTACGTGAACTATAGATTTCCAGGCGATCTATGCGCTCAATGCGTGAAACGGAACGCACCCTTAATCGACCAATCAGAAAGTGGAATAAGTTGGCGCCTCTCTGATAATCTAGGACTCTAACAGCTACCATAGAACAGAGAAAAGCTTGAGAGACACCATGACCTATGGCCCGTATTCATAGGCCTAGTTTACACTGATATTCTGATATACTTTAATACCATAGATATATAGACTGGATTGAGCATTGTGAGATAGACAAACGTGCGTTTGCTGTAGAAAAAGAGATACTATATGAGAGGTCTATGTTTGTCTCTTTTTCTAGCATCTCATTGGTGATTTTCTATATGGAGGGGGACAAAATCACCAATGAGATGCTAGGAAAAGAGACAAAATAGGCCTCCCATATAGTACCTCTCTCTTTACAGCAAGCACGCGTTTGTCTATCGCAACGCTCAGTCCATTCCATAGACATAGTATATCTAGACCGAGCGTTTGCCTTTATTTAAGGAGTGGGGGTAAAGATGCACGTAGAAAAAGACATACTCTGTTTCATGCCCCTTGCGTTCTCTCTCGCTCGCACATAGCATAGCGCTCTCTTTCGTCATGCTACGTGCGAGCGAGAGAGAACGCAAGGGGCACGAAACAGAGTATGTCCTTTTCTACGTGCACCTCGGCTCCCACTCCTCAACACTCGGTTTAGATATACTATGTCTATGGGAATGACTATGATTGGCCAGCCTTAGAACTACGGATGTTATTAAACCCGATTAGGGCCACCGCACAAGCTTTTCCGTAAGTGCCGGTCTACAATAGGTGATTTAAGCCCTAAGCCTTAAGAAATTGACCAATCACAATCAAGTATGAGAAGAATACTCGACTGTGATTAATTAATTTCTTAAAGCTTAGGGCTTAAATCACCTATTGTAGACCGGCACTAATGCATTACGTTACGTTAAGTACTGATTCTATACTTAAACTCGTACGTAATCTTAAACTTCAGTCAACGCACAGAGAAAATCGTAACGTAACAAAAGCATACTACGTTACGATTTTGTTTGTGCGTTGACTGAAGTTTAATGCGTAGTCTACAATGGCAGTAACAAGGCTGTAGGAGTAGGAGAGTATACTGTTTTTAGTGACTACGTTTACACGTCACCCCTAATCGGGTTTAATAACATCCGTATTTCGAAGGCTGGCCAATCACAGTCATTCCATTCTTCAGAGGAATAGCTGTGATTGGTCAGTTTCACAACTACGGATGTTATTAAACCCGATTAAGGGTACCGTGTAACAGAGCTCAGTGACGTAAAGACTGGGAGTAACGAAATGGGCAATTCTCATTTGCTCTTAAAACCAACTCTTAAAATCTTACTCCTCAGTCTGTACTGCCTACTGCCATTGTAGATGACGCATAAGATTACGTACGAGTTTAGGTTTAGAATCAGTACTTAACGTAACGTAATGCATTACGGAAAAGCTTGTGCGGTGGCCCTTAAGCCCGTTCTACATTGATCGCATGTCGCCAGTCGCAAGCAAATCGACCAATCACAGTCGAATATTCGACGGAATAATCGACTGTGATTGGTCGATTTGCTTGCGACTGGCGACATGCGATCAATGTAGAACGGGCTTTAGAAGTGACGTGTAAACGTAGTCATAGAAATAATATATCTAGACCGAGCGTTTGCCTTTATTTAAGGAGTGGGGGTAAAGATGCACGTAGAAAAGGTACTCTGTTCCGTGCTCATTGCGTTCTCTCTCGCTCGCACGTAGCATAGCGTACTCTTTCGCTATGCTACATGCGAGTGAGAGAGAACGCAATGAGCACGGAACAGAGTATGTCCTTTTCTACGTACACCTTGGCCTTCACTCCTCAACACTCGGTCTAGATATACTATGTCTATGCGTGTAAACGTAGTCATAGGTATCCATTCAAGGGCACGGACTTATATATACTTCTTCTTTCTTTTATGGCTGATTGGGCATTAGTCGCCCATACACCATTGTTTCTTATGGGTTTGTGATATATAGGCAAAATTCCTCTTAAGAGAGGAGGAGTCCAAAAAAAAAGGTCCAGACAAAGGACATACGCAGCACGCAAAAACACGTCCGAACCCGACATGTTGTCAGTCGGAACCGGACTTAGGGCCAATTTCACCAAGCTCGGTTAAACCCGTATCAGACTACGCATTGAAGATTGAGATTGAAGATTGAAGATTGAAATTTGACCAATCAGGACAAAGAAATTTTAGTTCCTTTTGTTCTGATTAGTCAAATTCCAATCTTTAATCTTCAATCTTCAATTTTCAATGCGTAGTCTGATACGGGCTTTAGATTAACCGACGGTTAAAATTAGGGTTCCAACTGAAATGATAAGCAGAAGAGGGGGCTGCTTAGGCGTAGTGGTTTAGGATGGACTACTCGAGGAGGCTTCCATTCATACTGGTGATGAGTCAAGACTCATCGCTGAGCGGCTACGGGGGCCAATTTTCAATCGTTTGATATGATTGGACCGCTCTGGAGACGGGCTGGGGATGTCGTCTCTCCATGGCAATCGGCACTGCATCCATTGAGCGAGATTCCAACATCGCTCTGGAGTCGTATGTACTGTGTTAGAGTGGCGTAAGGTGCGAGGTCTGAATAGCTCAGTGGTAAGAGCAGTTGCCCGGAAAGCGAAAGACTCGGGTTCGATTCCCGATTCAGCCACTTGTACCTCGCATATTTTTTCAGACCCGCAAATGTTGTTTTCTAACAATTATTTGTCGGGCTGAGGAAGTGTGTAAACGCCCTACACAGACACGACAGTGCCGCTGCCACGGAAGAGATGGATGCTTGGTTCGTGCCTCCTCCCGCCTTAAATCCCCCCCTCGCTTCACTCGCTCTATTTTCTGTTGGCCACCCTGCTAATTTTAACCGTCGGTTAATCTAACCGGACTTGGTGAAATTGGCCCTTATATATAAGGACAAGGCACACGAAGCTTAGAGATACTCTAGTAAAGCCCGTATAGCCCGTATCAGACTACGCATTGAAGATTGAGATTGAAGATTGAAGATTGAAATTTGACCAATCAGAACAAAGAAATTTTAGTCCCATTTGTTCTGATTAGTCAAATTCTTTAATTCTCAATCTTCAATTTTCAATGCGTAGTCTGGGTACCGATCATGTAACTTTTTCCTTAGGGCGGAAACGTAAAAAGTGAAAAATATTAGCATTGAAATCAATGGTAAAATTTTTCATTTTTCACTTTTCCGCCCTAGAAGAAAAGTTACATGATCGATATCCTGGGCTGTGTTCCGATTCCCCACCCGGATGCACCCGATATTATAGTATACGTGACATATACTATAATATCGGGTGCACTCGGGTGAAAAATCGGAACACAGCCAAAGGTAACATTTCATGAGCAGTGAAAAGCAGCAGCAGTTTAGAAAGTAACTAGAATCGGTGACGTACTTCCGGCGCAAGTTTTTGCTATTTGAAGTTCATCCTGTTGAACAGCAAAGCAGTAAAAGCTGTGTTTTGGTTATATACAGAGAGAAGCATGAGAGCGGCCATCTCGGCGTTTTTCGTACGATAGATTTTCGGTCCCGTACAGCAGCGCCTCTACGTCCATTTTACAGCCGCTTGGAACTACATAGCCACGTCCACTTTCGATGGCATGGTAAACCACCGTTTGGTGTGAGTCCGTGCTACGTCCATAATTGTAAATTCACTAATACGTCCCGCATATAAATGTATTATTAAAGTAAATCTCGATAAAACGATTCTAGAAAACAAAATAATTTTTTTAAGATAATACTTGTACGTATAAAATAACTTATTTTGTATAATATTTTTGTTATCTTCGTTAAATGTTACATACAATAAAATACATTTTTTCTTCTACGTAATGTACAACATATATCTGTATTAAAAATTATTTTCCCCCTTTTTATTACCTTTGCAATAAAAGTATTAAAAACGTAAGAAGCAATACAAGTATGTAAGACAAGTATGTAAGACAAGATTAAATTGATCTCATTTTTGACGATATGAAGTGGTTAAATGGGAAGCGTTCAGTTTCTCACGCCGTAGATCAGAGTTCGGATCCGCAGTTTGTCGAGATTTTTTTTTTATTTATTTAAATCTATCGTATGCTCATACGCATTTGAAAAATGCGATTATATAAAGCAAAAAAAATATTTAAAAATTATTTTATTCATATTTATAATGTAAAAATAATAGTAAACAATATTAGAATGTTCTAACGTTAATATTATTAATAAAACAAATATATATATATATATATATATATATATATATATATATATATACGCATACAATAAAATATATAATCAACATTTAAAATATAATCAACAATTTAAGAAACGAATTTGTTAATGAAAATAGATAATGTGTTCAAAATCGAATTCAAATAATTACTAAGAGCAATTATAAGACCACTACAATAAAGCGCCGATTAATCGCGCTCGAAATTTGGCGCGTCAGCCGCCATCTCGCGCGTCTCACGGCGCGCGACAAATAGGAGCGCGCTCCAAAAGCGGCGCTACGCGAATCGCGCCCGGCCCGCGGCATCGCTTGTGCCTATCGATGCGGGCCACGCAGCGGTCACCCGAGAGAGCCGAAATTAATAACAAATTGCAATAACAACGTTCAATTTAAACTAATCATCGCAAACAACAACCGGCGCGATCTTTTGTGACAAACACGTCGAATATTCTAGAAGCAGCAAAAGAACGGTTGTATATAAGCCCTCTCGGGGAACCGCCGGGCGCACTCGATCCGATATTTTTGACGAGACAGTGTGTGAATTTTGTACGTAGACATTCGCTAGCAAAAGTTAAAGTAGCTCGCTTTTCTTCTGTTAACCATCGCTTGTGGTTCGCGAAATCTCGCGTCTTCGAGAATATTTGTAGCTGGCGAATATTTGTTACGAAATTCTATCCGTTGCTCGCGGGTTATTCCGTCGCTCGCGGAATCGCTCCGTTTATACCGTCGCTTGCGGTATTCGATATATCCGTCGCTCGCGGAGATTATCGTTGCGCTCCCGGTCGCTCGCCGGAGCCAGACACGGTTAAGATTTGCATAAATCCGATCAACAAAGAACTTGAACTATTTATTGTTTTAAATAAATTGACTGCCTTGCACATAACGCTTCCTTGTCCATTTCACGCGATCCTCGTGCTCCCGCGTTCACTCGCGCACATAATGGAAAATGAAAAAATAAAAATTCTGGCAATGTATGAATTAATATAAATAATTAATTTTATAAATTATATTAACATATTAATACATTTCTTATAAAATTTATTTTTAGATACTATATTACTTAAAAAATAACTGAATATCTGTCATCTGTTATAAGGATAATAACATCTTTCAAAACTATCTCTTCTATAAAATAGAGTCTAAAGTTTATACTTGCATACTATTTTTTTATAATCTGTATTATTTTAGTTAAAAGAAGTGAAAAACGTTTCTATTTAATATAATATATGCTAAAACTTAAAAAATTACAAATGTATTATTTAACATACATATGTGTATATATTAAAAAGAATATTTTTATTTGAAAAAGATGTACAGTATAAAATATTTGAAAATTTATGCAAATATTAAAGAATTTATGTGAACAGAAGCCTTAGCACAGGTAAGATTAATATAAATATTATGTATATAATACAAAATTTATAAGAAAAAAGATTAAAATATGTTTAATGTATATTTTTTGTATTATTTTTACATTCACCTTTGTGTATACTAATTTATATACATGTTATGTACATACATACATAATTTCTAAAAAAGAAAGGAAAATGAAAGGGATATATTTGGAGTTGTTAGATTTAAAAAAAAATTATACTGGTACCCAATTTCGTAAATAAAATCTTATTAATGTTATTATTTATTTATTTTTAAATTTTAATAAAAAATTTTTAAAATGAAAAAATTGGTAATCATAAGAAATATTTTATTTGCAAAATCGGATACCAATTTCATTTAAAATATATTAAAATACTTATTTGTAAAAAAATATATTAATTGTTATAAGTTTATATATTTTATTTTAAAATTAAGATTTTTAAATCTTAATTTTAAGATGAAATGTAAAACTATCTTTTATTTTTCAATTTTTATTTCATTTCATTTTAAAGGCATGTCTTCGTAACGAAAACATGACTTCTTCAAAATGAAGGTTGAAATAAAAATTGTTATTTTCGATCAAGCTGTCAATACATTTTGTAATAAAAAAATTATCTTTTTAAAAGTACCATGAAAATGTATATATCACAAAAAACTTGTACATAGAAATAATTTCATTTGAAAAAGATTATAATCAAAATCTTTCAAAGTAATTTTCTTTTAAAAAAAAAATAATGTTAAAAAAATAATCTATACTTGATAAAGTTTAATTTTAACATAGAATGCATTATTGATAGATTCCAAAATTTGTTAGCAATAAAGATTTATGTCTGTTTATATATATTTTTGTTGGCGTTAATAAGAATAAAATGTAAAGATCACAATCACAGTTGAACAATTGCATAAATCTGAAACTAGCAGATTTTATCACGGAGAGAAATCTATATAGATTTCTTTAATAGATCAATTATATATTATTATATTTCATAATTACACATATAAATATATATATTAATTTATATTTATCACACACAATCGTATATATATATTTTTCTTATTATATATTACATATTTAACGGTATTCTCATATATTGTCTTGTTCGTATATATGTTATCCTTATTATTATTATAATTACATATTTATATTCTTTATTCATTTAATTGTATAATATTTATATTTGTTGTTTTTTATATAATTAATATTATAGTTATTGAATACCGTGTGCCAACATATATACACAAATATATTATACATTTTATATATATCATGTTATTATGTGTGTGTGTACTTTCTTAATTCATTACTATTATATATATCTTGAATGTCATTAGTAATAAGAAAATGCATGATTTTACAATTTCTTAGCGTAATCATATAACTCTTTTTATTCCATGATAAAATCGGCTAGTTTACGATTTATGCAATTGTTTCAACTGTGATTGTGATCTTCTAGGAAATTGAAAAATTCATGCTTCTTTGTCTCATTACCAGAAAATAATATTCACTGCACAGAGCAATATGATTTTTGATAATAAATCCAATATCATGATGCAATGGCGCAGTAAATATTTTTTCTTACACAATGACAAACTATAAGATACATATAATACTAAAGAAAAAAACAACTTATGTTCAAATATATTGTTTTGTTAAAATAATGCTTACTGCGTTCTATGTTTTTTATTTATTGTTACCTTTTTATTTGCATTTTTTAGCTTACCTTTTTGTTTACCTTCCTTTATAAAAATATTTACTATTATTTATCATTTTTACTTTTTTCTTCCTGCTTCATTTTTTCGCTCCATATTTTTTCTTATATAATGGTGCTCAAGATCTATTTTCATGTACTTTTTACTTGCTTAAAAACCTTTTAACTTTTTTTTTTGGAAGAAGATGTATTACCTATTTTTGCAACACGGTTATTATATCTCGTACGGGAATATAACTTCACAGTAATCATATATTTTAACGCTTGCATTCGATGATCATAACATTCTTCATTTTTATCTAGCCATCTTGGATGTGTTTTATTCGTTGCGAATATACATTCAGTCACAATTTGATTAAGAATCTGTGTGGATGCCCAGTGATATTGCCACGTACGATTAAATGCCATCAACTGTGATTTAGTAATACTTGTAAATAGAGTTGTTGGGCGCACTAATTTTGTCACTGTTGGAGCATCTTCATCTTCATTTGGATATTCGCGAAATTCTATATATTTTTCATTTGCAGTCGATTTATCCATTGGAGTTTTCATCATATCGTTGCGACAGTGTTCACAATTGCTTTTTGCAATACTTCGTCGCGCCATAAATCCAGCGAAAAATGCGATAGCATTTTCATCATAATTGCTGTCAAATGGATTTATATTTTCAATCTCCTCGATATCACATTCTTTAAGAAAAATATTAACATCTTCAGTAAGCAATTCGCTTTCGGGTTCGTCATATTCTATAGCAGTATTGCTCATAATATTTTCTATTCTTTTAACGAGTCGACTTGGTTGATTTATAAGAGTTTCAATTTCTGGGCATTGAACGTTTCCTTTATCACTGGTTTGAATGTATCCTGTGGAAAGTATATGTCTTATAGACAATCGGATCATTCTTGCAGTTGGATTGGGATTAAATCCTCCACGTTGTCTCAGTTTGGAAAATAAATGTTCTACTGAATCTTGATTACATAATCCTGTCGCAAGTTCAAATCCTTCATATTGACTTGAAAGTTTTTTGAAAGTTTCAAGAATAGCTCTTACTGTTATAATAAAGCCTCTAAAACAAGGAATTTGACTTATGCTTTCTGCTGATTTAGACCATCTTGAACACCATTTGAACACCAAAATCTGTTAATAGATTTTCAATATCTGGATTTTTGGAGGATAATGGTCGTTTACCACCAAATGAAATCTTCAGACTGTAACTGTTGCACGCATCAATAACATTATTTAAGCGCTCTGCAAAATCAGCTGTTGCTTGCCACGTATTTGTATTTAATTCTTTCTCCTGGCCGGCTGTTTTTATTGCGGCTGCAAAAGTATGACTGAATATCTGGAATGCTCTTTTCACATTCATTGATTTAAAAGTATTTGGACGAATGTGTGCTTCTGTTATATGGGATAATAAATTCGAACCTCCTTTTGTGGCATTATCAATAGACCATGTCATTTCGAAATCCGAATATGACGCGATAATCTCTCTATCGTAGTAAATATTTTCATGCGTTCTAAGGAAACTTGCTAATCTTTTAACTAAATGTGGGAAATCAAACGATGCATTATATTTTTTTCCATTATACAGAGTGAGTCATTTTAATCAACGCACGCAAATATCTCGTAAAGTAAGCAAGATGGAAAAAAATGTTTTATACAAAAGTTGTAGGGTTCAGAGGGGGACACATGATGAAAATATGGACTTGACCTTGAGTGACCTTTTCAAGGCCAAGTCAATGTGATTGATATTTTCTTAAATGGAACCCCCCATTTTTTATTGCATATTCTTGTAGCTTATCTCGAAAGCTTTTCAAAACACTATAATAAAGTATTTTTTCATTAAGTACTTTTTGAGTTATTTTATATTTTATTCTGACATATTTTGATATAAAAAATAAAATATCTTGTAAAATATTCAGTTTTTGATAATCTTACCGTAATACTTTTATGTACAGAATAATGAGACAAATCAACAATGTTGTCGCCATGCATGACGTGCATTTAAACTGTCCAGACAAAATACAAATACGCATTTAGCTCTTTCAGATTTTGTTCCTAGAGGACTAAGATCAACAAAGCCTTCTATTTCATCTAATTTGAGCGAATACTCTTCATAAGATTTTATAGCCATTTCATCCCATTTTAAGGCACACACTCTTTCCTCTACTGGTATGTGAGAAATCTTTTCCTTCAATTTTTCAAATATAAAATTACAAAATCCTGGCCGTACATTATATTCTTCCAGCCATCTTCTAACAGTTCGTTGTCCTGGAAAATTGCAACCTGCTTTTCTTAAGCGGTAAAAAGCAGCCGCTGAATAATAGTACAATTGTCTTGAAAGATTTTTTTCTTCTTCTGTATATGCTGCGTGAGGTATATGTAGTTGCAAATTAATCATTGCTTTCGCAACAGGATGCAAATCTTGCTCATCTATTAATTTTTTTAATATTTGCTTTTTAGATTTATTATTTTTAGATTTTTTACCAATTCGTGGAATACGACGTAAACGGTATTTTAAATCATTTATTTGCCTTCGTAATCTAGTATTTTCGGATTTTAAAGATTTAATTTGCTTGCGTAGATTACTTATTGTTGTTGTATTAGTTTCTATACTTTTTATCTTTTTATTACATGGAAGAGGCGTAGAGACTCTTTTATTTTCTTTACTTTTTGTCTTTTTATTACGCGGAAGAGGCGTAGAGACTCTCTCATGCATTCCATTGTATCTTCTTCTTCCGTTAAAGTATCAAATTGTAAATATGATGATTGATAACATCGTATTGGGTGTTTTTCTATAACTGGATGCTCATTTATTGTTACATTATTATTAATAGATGCAAATGATGCTGATGAAGCATTTTCCTCCAATAATATTTCTTTTGCATTTGTTTCTTCCACTTGAAGCACTTGTTTCTTTTTCATGATTTTGCTTCTTTCATTATTTAGAAAATTGTCTTCATTTTGTGTATCATGAAAGGGAATTGGCACGGCATTACGTTTTAATCCTTTATTAGCGCTATTTGTAAATGCTTCTTGACGAAAATGATCTTCACATAATCTTGCACGTCGAAGAGTACTAGAAGACCATTTTTCCAATTTAGTATTTCCTGTGACAAAAAAGAAATAAAATATTTAAAAATCATAGTGCAGTTACATGGTGTATATTCGTTTGAGTATACACTACTGCATATACACTTTTAAAATATTATTGTATATGTGTATTCATATTAATTTGTTATAAATTTGATTTTACATAATTAAAAAATAATAAATTTCGTTTGATCCGTTTCATGTTCTCTCTTAAACCCCAAAACTTTTATCTCAGACATTTTTTTATATGAGATCAAGTTTAGGAGATATACAGCTATTTCCATTAAAATGGGATATCCTGTGTATATGAAATTTCCATTTCCAGACTAATACATGCCGAATGATTAAGATTTGATTACAAATAATGATCTTGAATCTATTGAATTATCATAACAGATAAGTTTTTTAATTAATAAGTCAACATACATCTACATACATACATCTCTATACACATATACGCATAAATACACAGAAAAAAAATGTTACTAAAGATATTGTGTGTCCACATTTAGATTTCAGATTGGTATTATTTTAATCTCATTTCAACATAACCATAACATACTAAAATAATAATAGCATCTATCAGATTTCTAAAAAGTATATATCTATAAATTAATAAGAGTGCTATATGACTTCAAAAAAAGATCTTTACATTCGTCTTCACAATATAATATTAATTGAGTATGAATTTTGTTTCATTAAAAAAATAAGATATAGAGACGCTTATGAAACTTTCTTACAAATGTTGAATTTAAAGTGAAAATATATGGATAATAAGGCAAAAACTTTTTTGGCAAAACTAATTTTGAAAATACATGAGCTTTAGCACAAATAAGAAACATTTTTTTTTTTAATGGAAAGAGAGAGGGGGAGAGAGAGAGATGGGGGGAGAGAGAGAGAGAGAGAGAGAGAGAAATTTCAACAATTCTACCATTCAATCTTTATATATTTTAATATAATTTGCTCACACACACGTTTAATTCTGCTAGATTTACATCACCTAATGCCAATGATACGAAGAATTATGACTGTTAAATAACATGATAATACAACAATAAAAATTACAACACTTATACCTTTATATATATATATGTACAGGGTGACCAGTAATGACCGCCCACTAAGTACATAGCATTATTCCATACCAAAAACTGAGACGAAAATTCCTGAGCCATTTTTTTTTATAACGCTTAATAAAAAAGTTATTATTGAGTAAAGTCTAGCCAATCAGCGCCGACCTTTAGCCGGGCGCACGTCGGTGAGCCGCGCGCCGTGAAGTGTGTGCCGCCGCATACTAGCAGGCGCGCGGCTCACCGACGTGCGCCCGGCTAAAGGTCGGCGCTGATTGGCCAGACTTTACTCAATAATAACTTTTTTATTAAGCGTTATAAAAAAAATGGCTCAGGACTTTTCGTCTCAGTTTTTGGTAAGGAATAACGCTATGTATTTAGTGGGCGATCATTACGAGTCACCCTGTATATCAAGATATACAAATAAAGATATGAATATATTACGAGAACAATTATATTATCATAGCATTTTTAATAAAAATATGTTCAACTTTTTTAGCAGTGCGGTGAAAATACGGTAACCGCGCGGAGGTATCAAATATGCGTAAATATATATCGCTATGTAGAAGCGACGAAAAGAAACCATTCGAAAAATCTCATTCATAGAAATCGCAAAGTAATGAAAGCTTAAATATCTATATCAATAAATAAAAATTTTATTGTTTTGTTTAAATATCTATGTTTAAATATCAGTATTTAAACGTATATGTAAAAAAGGTATAAAAAATCGAAAATAAAACTAATACTTTTATTGCAAAGGTAATAAAAAGGGGGAAAATAATTTTTAATACAGATATATGTTATACATTACGTAAAAGAAAAAATGTATTTTATTGTACGTAACATTTAACGAAGATAACAAAGATATTATACAAAATAAGTTATTTTATACGTACAAGAATTACCTTAAAAAAATTATTTTGTTTTCTAGAATCGTTTTATCGAGATTTACTTTAATAATACATTTATATGCGGGACGTATTAGTGAATTTACAATTATGGACGTAGCACGGACTCACACCAAACGGTGGTTTACCATGCCATCGAAAGTGGACGTAGCTATGTAGTTTCAAGCGGCTGTAAAATGGACGTAGAGGCGCTGCTGTACGGGACCGAAAAGCTATCGTACGGAAAACGCCGGGATGGCCGCTCTCATGCTTCTCTCTGTATATAACCAAAACACAGCTTTTACTGCTTTGCTGTTCAACAGGATGAACTTCAAATAGCAAAAACTTGCGCCGGAAGTACGTCACCGATTCTAGTTACTTTCTAAACTGCTGCTGCTTTTCACTGCTCATGAAATGTTACCTTTGGCTGTGTTCCGATTTTTCACCCGAGTGCACCCGATATTATAGTATATGTCACGTATACTATAATATCGGGTGCATCCGGGTGGGGAATCGGAACACAGCCCAGGATATCGATCATGTAACTTTTCTCCTAGGGCGGAAAAGTGAAAAATGAAAAATTTTACCATTGATTTCAATGCTAATATTTTTCACTTTTTACGTTTCCGCCCTAAAGAAAAAGTTACATGATCGGTACCCAGACTACGCATTGAAAATTGAAGATTGAGAATTAAAGATTGGAATTTGACTAATCAGAACAAAAGGGACTAAAATTTCTTTGTTCTGATTGGTCAAATTTCAATCTTCAATCTTCAATCTCAATCTTCAATGCGTAGTCTGATACGGGCTATACAGGCTTTACTAGAGTATCTCTAAGCTTCATGTGCCTTGTCCTTATATATAAGGGCCAATTTCACCAAGTCCGGTTAGATTAACCGACGGTTAAAATTAGCAGGGTGGCCAACAGAAAATAGAGCAAGTGAAGCGAGGGGGGGATTTAAGGCGGGAGGAGGCACGAACCAAGCATCCATCTCTTCCGTGGCAGCGCCACTGTCGTGTCTGTGTAGGGCGTTTACACACTTCCTCAGCCCGACAAATAATTGTTAGAAAACAACATTTGCGGGTCTGAAAAAATATGCGAGGTACAAGTGGCTGAATCGGGAATCGAACCCGAGTCTTTCGCTTTCCGGGCAACTGCTCTTACCACTGAGCTATTCAGACCTCGCACCTTACGCCACTCTAACACAGTACATACGACTCCAGAGCGATGTTGGAATCTCGCTCAATGGATGCAGTGCCGATTGCCATGGAGAGACGACATCCCCAGCCCGTCTCCAGAGCGGTCCAATCATATCAAACGATTGAAAATTGGCCCCCGTAGCCGCTCAGCGATGAGTCTTGACTCATCACCAATATGAATGGAAGCCTCCTCGAGTAGTCCATCCTAAACCACTACGCCTAAGCAGCCCCCTCTTCTGCTTATCATTTCAGTTGGAACCCTAATTTTAACCGTCGGTTAATCTAAAGCCCGTATCAGACTACGCATTGAAAATTGAAGATTGAAGATTGAAGATTGGAATTTGACTAATCAGAACAAAAGGAACTAAAATTTCTTTGTCCTGATTGGTCAAATTTCAATCTTCAAATCTTCAATCTCAATCTTCAATGCGTAGTCTGATACGGGTTTAACCGAGCTTGGTGAAATTGGCCCTAAGTCCGGTTCCGACTGACAACGTGTCGGGTTCGGACGTGTTTTTGCGTGCTGCGTATGTCCTTTGTCTGGACCTTTTTTTTTGGACTCCTCCTCTCTTAAGAGGAATTTTGCCTATATATCACAAACCCATAAGAAACAATGGTGTATGGGCGACTAATGCCCAATCAGCCATAAAAGAAAGAAGAAGTATATATAAGTCCGTGCCCTTGAATGGATACCTATGACTACGTTTACACGCATAGACATAGTATATCTAGACCGAGTGTTGAGGAGTGAAGGCCAAGGTGTACGTAGAAAAGGACATACTCTGTTCCGTGCTCATTGCGTTCTCTCTCACTCGCATGTAGCATAGCGAAAGAGTACGCTATGCTACGTGCGAGCGAGAGAGAACGCAATGAGCACGGAACAGAGTACCTTTTCTACGTGCATCTTTACCCCCACTCCTTAAATAAAGGCAAACGCTCGGTCTAGATATACTATGTCTATGGTCATTCCATTCTTCAGAGGAATAGCTGTCATTGGCCAGTTTTACAACTACGGACGTTATTAAAGGTCAATTTCACCAAATCCGGTTAGATGAACCGACGGTTAAAATTAGCAGGGTTCCAACTGAAATGATATGAATACTTGGTTTTCCTTCACCTCTATTTTCTGTTGGCCACCCTGCTAATTTTAACCGTCGGTTCATCAGCTCCGTAAAGTTAGCCGGACCACTTTATCTTTTTAATAATTAAAATTATCTAATCGTTTGGTGATCGTTTGGTGATGATTGGTAGCCTAATTAAAACGTTTGGTGGTCTATCGTTTTTTTTAATTAAATAATTAAAATACCCAGTAAGCAATTTGATAACAAATTGTTGCCAAATTGGCATCAAAATCGCTCAAAAACTTGGTAACAAATCCAGTGCCATCTGTGTCCGCATTAAGCTTGTGTTTTGCTGACAAAGCTTGCTGACATAACCTGACAGCAAATTGACGGCAAAAACCGAGCAAAGCTTGACATGATTTGACGTCAAATTGGTGGCAAAAATCGAGCAAGATCTGCGCAGGACAATCTGACAGCAGATTGTCAGCAAAAACCGAACAAATTCTGCAGCTTTTGGCCATTCATATAAAATAGTATATTTAAATGGATTTAAAGTCTCAACCCTAAGTAATAAAATGATGATAAGTTTTGGTCATAAAATGACCATTAGATAATTAGACATCCTAAGTTAGGTCTCATAAGACCCAAAATATATCACATCTACGGGAGACCATTTTCTGACGTTCTTTTGATGGCAAAAATAAGACAAATTACAGTATTGTTATATAAAATCATATATTAATGTTTTAAAATGTATAAGTAAATTTAAATAATTCAATTTACAAAATTAAAGATCTTTTTGGACAGAAATTGTTCGAATAAGTGAAAATCGAACAATTATCTGTCCGATTTGCCAAAAATCATTCAATATCTGAATTTCTTGTATAAGAATTGTGTCAAAAATTGAACTGATAGAAATATATATATTATAATATTATTAGCGTTTTGCAGGCTTTATATACACTCATGACAAGAATTTGAATACGGGTATAGATAATGAAAAACGCGCCGCATAGCGATAAGCGACTGAACTATTTTATAATATTTTGTAATAAGCTGCAGATTCTGTTCGGTTTTTGCTGCCAATTTGCCATCAGATTGCGCACTCCAGATCTTGCTCAGTTTTTGCCGACAATCTGATGTCAGTCATGTCAGCAAGCTTTGCTCGGTTTCTGCCGCCAATTTGCTGTCTAGTTATGTTAGCAAGCTTTGCTTGGTTCTTGCCGGCAATCTGCCAGCTTAATCGGTAATAACAACTCTTGCGCCAAATTTGTAGCCTTTTTGCTGACAATAATTTGTAGCAAGCACTTGGCAATATCTGTTAGAACAGACGTGGCTGACTGGGTATTGGTGTAAAGTTAGCCGGACATTTATAATTTTTAGTCTAATCGATTAAATCAGGGCTTATTCGATGCAGAATCGTTAGGTGGTCACAAATCCTTTATTTACAACGTTTGGTGGTTCATAATTTATCCAAAAAGTAAAAAAAAACCATGTGCGGTTAGGTAGTGGGGATGGGTAACTGGAAGCTGTAAAGTTAAACCGAACCAATATATTATTTACCAACCAATTTTGTTCAAATTGGTTTTAATTGAAAGACAATCGTTTGGTGGTGATTGGTAGTTTAATTACAACGTTTGGTAGTTAATTATTAGGCTACTACGATTACAAAACCATGTGCGCTGATCCTGCGCCTGCGCGTGCCTTCGTCGTGTAAAGGTGCCTTTACATGGCAGCGTCAAGCGTCAAGCGTCGAGCTTTAAGCGCCTGCGCAGAATATTGTTGCCCAGAATTATATTTCATTTATTTTATTATATAACAGATGTGTGTGTGTGTGTGTTATTATTATTATTAATCAAAGATATATTATGAAACGTTACTACTCTGGCAATGTAAATTAAAATAAAATTAAAATACAAATGCGGCAAAAGATTTTGGATGGTTGAAATATTCAAATAAATAAGACACAAAAAGGAATTCACAAATGACAAAACGACACAGTTTGAAAAACTATTGTTAAAAGTAGGAAATGATTTAAAGGAGCAGTATGTTATAAACATGCAGGAAAAAAAATGAAAATTATATCCCTTAATCCTTGATTAGATTCTAATATTCTGCTGGGGGATAGTAACGTTTTATATATATTTTGTTTAATAATAATAATATCTATTGTGTATAATGTAAATAAATATCAATTTTCAGTATTAGTAATGTGTATCAGAACATAATTTTTTTATCTCGACCGAATTCATATCACTCATCATGCTATTAGCCGCAAGAAGCTGGAATCTATCTCATTTAGATTCCTGCGCAATGATTTCTGCGCAGACGATCGATGCTCGATGCTGCAATGTAATGGCACCTTAATGGCTCTCGCAGACCAGCGCGTTGACGCGACGCGCGAAATTCAATGAGAGCTCCGATTTTCGGAAAAAATAAAGCTCTTATTGGATATCGCGCGTCGCGTCATCGCGTTGATCTGCAAGAGCCATAATGCTGATATTACATTCAGACAAAATGTTTGTGGATTGGCAATCAGATGGAGAATGCGTAGTCTGATACGGGCTTTATGATTATGCGCTTATGCAAAAGTGTGTGCTCCTCGCTTAAATACATAATACATATGTCTCATAAATAATATATACGGGTAGAAGAAAAGAATCAAGCGGCACTCCTCTAGAGAATAAAATGGCTTAAAGTATATCGGTGTATACTAGACTATTATCATATACAGAGACTCTAGAAATTCTTTACTCGATAGCCAATCGCTACGCCAATAGTTTTATAGTAATATTACATTCGTCGTACGATAAACTTTTTAAGCGCATTGATTAGCTAATTTCTAGAAATTATTTCTAGAAATTCAAGAAATTTTCTATTTTGCAACCAATCAGTATGCTTAAAAAATTTGTCGCACGACAAATTTAATATTACCCTTAAGCTGATATTACATTCACACGACAAAATGTTTGTTGAACGTAACGATTGATTATCGAATAGAGAATTTCTAGAGTCTCTATCGAGATTCTCCGAATTCTCCATCTGATTGCCAATCCACAAATATTTTGTCTGAATGTAATATCAGCATTATGGCTCTTGCAGATCAGCGCGATGACGCGACGCGCGATATCCAATGAGAGCTTTATTTTTTCCGAAAATCAGAGCTCTCATTGGATATCGCGCGTCGCGTCAAAGCGCTGGGCTGCGAGAGCCATTAAGGTGCCATTACATGGCAGCATCGAGCATCGATCGTCTGCGCTGAAATCATTGCGCAGGAATCTAAATGAGATAGATTCCAGCTTCTTGCGGCTAATAGCATGATGAGTGATATGAATTCGGTCGAGATAAAAAAATTATATTCTGATACACATTACTAATACTGAAAATTGATATTTATTTACATTATACACAATAGATATTATTATTATTAAACAAAATATATATAAAACGTTACTATCCCCCAGCAGAATATTAGAATCTAATCAAGGATTAAGGGATATAATTTTCATTTTATTTTTCCTGCATGTTTATAACATACTGCTCCTTTAAATCATTTCCTACTTTTAACAATAGTTTTTCAAACTGTGTCGTTTTGTCATTTGTGAATTCCTTTTTGTGTCTTATTTATTTGAATATTTTAACCATCCAAAATCTTTTGCCGCATTTGTATTTTAATTTTATTTTAATTTACATTGCCAGAGTAGTAACGTTTCATAATATATCTTTGATTAATAATAATAATAACACACACACACACACACACACACACACACACACACACATCTGTTATATAATAAAATAAATGAAATATAATTCTGGGCAACAATATTCTGCGCAGACGCTTAACGTTCGACGCTTGACGCTGCCATGTAAAGGCACCTTTACACGACGAAGGCACGCGCAGGCGCAGGATCAGCGCACATGGTTTTATAATCGTAGTAGCCTAATAATTAACTACCAAACGTTGTAATTAGACTACCAATCACCACCAAACGATTGTCTTTCAATTAAGACCAATTTGAACAAGATTGGTTGGTAAATAATATATTTGTTCGGCTAACTTTACAGCTTCTAGTTAGCCATCCCCACTATCTAACCGCACATGGTTTTTTTTTACTTTTTGGATAAATTATGGACCACCAAACGTTGTAAATAAAAGATTTGTGACCACACGATTCTGCATCAAATAAACCCTGATTTAATCGATTACACTAAAAATTAAAAATGTCCGGCTAACTTTACACCAATATTTTAATTATTTAATTAAAAAAAACCGATTGACCACCAAACGTTTTAATTAAGATACCAATCATCACCAAACGACCACCAAACGATTAGATAATTTTAATTATTAAAAAGTTAAAGTGGTCCGGCTAACTTTACGGAGTTCGGTTCATCTAACCAGACTTGGTGAAATTGGCCCTAAACCCGATTAGTGGTACCGTGTAAAGCTCGTATATGTGAACGTCTATGGCACAAGTTGAATGAGGGCCCAGGCATATAAAAAAACTTAAGCAGTAAAGCCTGCGGCACACGGTACGATTTTGCATATTAGATCGCATGCGAGACATTTTGCTAGCAATTATAATGGCTATGCAACTTGAAATATTATGTGCTGCGTGCATAAAGTAAGAGAGAAGGAGATCGAACTTGATAGCGTGCGAGTAGAAAAAATGGCCCTGATTCGTGACCCCTAATTGAGAGGGAGTCCGCTGAAGGGAATAGTTTCTCATGGATGGACGCCATATTTAAAGCTAACCTAAAGCAGTGTCGTGGTCAGCTGTACATGTTGCATCCATGAAGTAAGAGAGAAAGAGATCGAACTTAATAGCGCGCGAGTAGAAAAAATGGCCCTGATTCGTGACCCCTAATTGAGAGGGAGTCCGCTGAAGGGAATAGTTTCTCATGGATGGACGCCATATTTAAAGCTAACCTAAAACAGTGTCGTGGTCAGCTGTACATGTTGCATCGCTGCACATGTTTGTTGCTCTGATTTGCGATTATAAAGCCAAATAAACTGAGAGCATTAAAAAAGAGTTTCTTTATTGTGTGCATTGTTATAACGTATTCCGACAGCGGGTGATGGAAAATATCCTCGTCGAAAGCAATAAAACAGAAAGGTAAGTAATAGAAGTAAACAATAAACTTTTGATTAAGTAAAAGTGAATAATGCATAGTATTTTTTCAGTATAATGGAAGAAAACTCAAAGAATATAGAGCATGAGACAGATGAATTAAAATTCAAATATTTGCAAAGAAATTTGAATTTAGTCGAACGGCCTTCTTCGAATTGGGGATTTTCCAGAGGAAACGATACATTTTTTGGTTTTATGAAGGCAGAAAGTGATTTCAGTGTCAGAAAAAGAGTTGCTGTGTTCCCAAATTTACATATTAATATTTATATTGATGACAAGATTATGCCCTTTTCAAAACATATAAAAGTAACAAGTATTGATGAGATGAGCGAAATTTTGAAAACTATGAATTCAGTTTAATTCACATTCTGTAAATAATTGTACATATACATCAAATATACATTAACAATCATTGTAAACATCTAAATTTATTTTTTACAATAGAATTATATAAATTATACAATTATATAAATTATACAATTATACAAATAAAAGAAGACAATTGTACAAATGGAAAAAAAGAAATAAAGTTACAAGTTTATAATTTATGTTATTTTTGTTTTTTTTTCTCTTTGTACTGTCACGCCAATTATTTAACATTTTTTCTGTGCGAGCTGTAAAAAGGCTTTTCTTTCTTGAAGCATCTTTTATTTTTCCTCCTTTGTTGGTGCATCCACGTATCCAACATGCCATTTTTTTGTCTTGTCTTTAAGAGAATACTTTCCAAAAAATATATTTCACACGTAAAAACGCGATGAAACACGTCCGCACAAAACTGAGGTCATAGACATAGTATATCTAGACCGAGTGTTGAGGAGTGGGAGCCGAAGTGCACGTAGAAAAGGACATACTCTGTTTCGTGCCCCTTGCGTTCTCTCTCGCTCGCACGTAGCATGACGAAAGAGAGCGCTATGCTGTGTGCGAGCGAAAGAGAACGCAAGGGGCACGAAACAGGGTATGTCCTTTTCTACGTGCATCTTTACCCCCACTCCTTAAATAAAGGTAAACGCTCGGTCTAGATCATAGACATAGTATATCTAGACCGAGTGTTGAGGAGTGGAGGCCGATGTGCACGTAGAAAAGGACATACTCTGTTTCGTGCCCCTTGCGTTCTCTCTCGCTCGCACAGAGCATAGCGCTCTCTTTCATCATGCTACGTGCGAGCGAGAGAGAACGCAAGTGACACGAAATAGAGTATGTCCTTTTCTACGTGGACATCGGCCCCCACTCCTTAAATAAAGGCAAACGCTCGGTCTAGATATACTATGTCTATGGTCTAGATATACTATGGCCGCGTTCAGCAGAGAAAGCGCTCAGTTATCGTCTTGTCAACACTCGACGTTGATTCGTTGGTTCTAAAAGTAAGAACCAATCACATTCGATTGCTACTAAGCGGTTTTCTCTGCTGAACGTGGCCTATGTCTATGACTGAGGTAAACCCGGGCTGGTCGGGTAAGGTTGATAATTGCAAATGGCGTCTATCCATAAGAAACTATTCCTTCCAGCGGATTTCCTCCCTATTAGGTGCCACGAATCAGGACCACTTTTGTTTTACGGAGTTCGATCTCCTTCTCTCTTACTTCATGGCTGCGTGTTGCTGTGCGTGCTAGCATGCTAGTTTTTGGTAATAGGTTCGGTGCTATATTTCACTATGGTTTTGTTGCTAGCTGCAGACGATATTACGACAAAAACGCAAAAAATAAAAATAATAATAACTATAAAGACAAAAGTTATATATACATATATAAGTAATTATGTATTTTATTTATAATTATGGTGATATTAATTGAATATGTATATAATTAATTAAAATTGACAGATTTCCTGACCTAATAAAATTTAAAAAATTTTATTAATTCTTCCATAATAAATATCTTGAATCGTATCTTGACTAGATAAGCAATCATTGGCTATTATCTGGAGGATTTTTAGAGTCTTGAAGAATTTTGTTGAAATCTCTAGAAATCTTATAACTAAAATATTAACCCAACACGTAAAGCCCGAATCACACTAGCGGCTCGCGGCTGCGATTGCGATTGCCTCAGCCAATTAGAAAGCACCAATTGCAAGTATGATTGGAGCGTAGCAAATCACAATCACAAACGCAATCGCAATCGCAGCCGCGAGCCGCTAGTGTGATTCGGGCTTTAGATAATCTGCACGTGTGAAGCCAAAACTAGTAAGGCCCGGACACATAAAAAAACTTAAGCAGTAAGACTTAAGACTTAAGAATTTCAACCATACGGAATTTTCAGCGTAGCTTACGTTTCAATATGGCTGCCTTACTGTTCGACCGTGATTGGTCAATTCGCTTATGTCTTAAGTCTTACTGCTTAAGTTTTTTTATGTGCCACGGCTCTAACACTCTTATGATTGGAACATGTAGAATACTTCGCTGAACAGCACGCAACGAATCAATTAACAAAATCAGTACGAAAAATCATACCGTGTGCCGCAGGCTTTACTGCTTAAGTTTTTTTTATGTGCTACGGCCCTGACTTGGGCCGTGTTCCGATATTCACTGCCAGTAGTGAAAATTTATAGTTTACGTCACATATACTATAGATTTTCAGTACTGGCAGTGAATATCGGAATATGACCTTTGGAATGACTCCGCTAGAGACAATTGGAGACAGTTGTGTGATAGCTGAATTAGAAAAATTTTTGATAAGAATGGCTTATATGGATAATATATTGCAACCACAAACGGCTACCATTTCGGAAAATATGATGCCGGACTGGCTGAATTCGGAGCAGAGCACTGGGGTGAGTTCTCGGGGATGATGATGATGATGATAATGATACGTTTTTAGGTTATAATGACACTGCAAAGACGTGATTAGGAAACATAATCTTTTTATGAAATTTATTTAAGTAGATGATTATTTCGTCAAACACAGTTAAAAGATGTATTTATCTGCTACTTTTTTGAGATAAAAAAAGTTGATTCTTCTTTTTACCGATATATTGGATGTATACTTTGAAAAATATGTCTTTTGTAATTCAATTTTCTTTTTTTTTTAAATCTATGGACACTTTCTACGTGTTAATTGTTTAATAATATTTCTATTATAACAAAACTAAAATTATAAAAGAAAAAGTTTTTATTTATTATATACAGGATGTTTCAGAAATATTTTAATAGACTTTGGAGGTGAGTTCTCCACATAAAAACAAAAAAAAAATGTCATATAAACATGTAGAAATGCCTGGTTTATGAGTTATAATCGAAAGATTATATTCAATTCAGTACCATAGCTTGGCCTAAATCCATTATATTTTTATCATGGGGACACTTAAAAGCCCTAGTTTATGTAACTAAAATTGCAAATGAAGAGACGCTTTATTAACGCATCGTAAATGCCTGCAAAACTATTCGTAACCGTCATGGGATCTTTGAAATGATGTAACAGTCCATGATCCGACATGTCCATGCGTGCATCAAAGCAGGTGGAGGACATTTTGAGCATTTATGAATTGTTAGTGGATACACAATTGAATTGAAGATGTATTACATTGGTCATATGTCATTGTAGATATGTTCTGTCAGTTTTTGTGGTTGAAATCTTTCGATTATAACTTATAAACTAGGCATTTCCAGACATATGTTATATGACATTTTTTTCTTGTTTTTGTGTGGAGAACTTACTCCAAAAATTTGTTGAAGTATTTGTGAAACATCCTGTATAGATAATCAATTAACATCGCTATTCTATCTGTATTCTGCGCACATACTTTAAAATATAGTTTTGATTCAATATCTTTTTATAAAGATTTATAAGAATGCAAAGTTTAGTTTAAAATCTTGAAAATATATTTATAAAAAGTATTGGAAATATCAAAGGAATATTTATAGAAAGTTATTGTATTTGAGAGAGGAGAAAATGGCAGAGAAGTGGTTAAACGCAGTCAAATGAAGCAACAACTTTTGTAAGTATGGTGTAAAACGTTACATTTAAGCTTCCATCATCGGTGAGATTCTATTAAAAGATTTGAATTTGTGAGATTCTGATAAAGAGAATTATGGGTTTATCACGTGTTTCTTTATCTTGATTTACGACACTGCATTTGAGCTCCTTATATCAATTCGGTGCAATGTTTGATGCCATCTTACAACCTATTTACAGACGTCAATCATGGCATGCGAATTCGATGGTGGCGTCGTAATTGGTGCTGATTCTCGGGGTACGACGGGGTAAAGTATATAATTTATTCTACGAGATCATATTTATCGATTAGAATTCTTTGTAATTAATTCATTATTCTAGAGCTTACGTTTCCAACCGTTACGCCGACAAATTGACACGAGTGACGGATTACATTTACTGTTGTCGTTCCGGCTCAGCGGCGGACACACAGGCGATCGCCGATATTGTAGCTTACCACTTGGGTTTGCATCAGTAAGATAACATCCAGGGAAATAAATAATTGTCATATTTTATCGACACCTATAACACAAATAAATTTTTCATATCAGAATGGAGCTCGGAACGCAGCCCTTGGTGGAAACGGCTGCCAACGTGTTTCGCGAGATATGCTACAATTATCGAGACTCCCTGATGGCCGGGATCCTGGTGGCGGGATGGGATAAACAGAAGGGTGGTCAGGTCTATAGTATTCCCATAGGTGGTATGTGCGTGAGACAGCCGATCTCGATAGGTGGTTCCGGTTCGACGTATGTGTACGGCTACGTGGACGCGCAATATAAACCCAAAATGTCAAAGGACGAGTGTCTCAAACTAGTGGAGAATAGTAAGTGCATTGTCAAAGGGAAAGGAGATTCAATTCTTAATAATAACTTTTTACAGCGCTCGCGTTAGCCATGGCCCGCGACGGAAGTAGCGGCGGTGTCATACGAACTGGAGTGATCACGGAAAAGGGAATCGAGAGGAAAGTCATATTGGGCAATGAATTGCCACGCTTTTACGAAGGATAAAGATTATTACGTCATTAAGTCTTTGTCGCGATACGTTTAACATAAGGTATACATTTTTAGAAATCTAAGCGCGGAATACATACGCTATGCATTTGCTAATTAAAATTAAAGGGAAAATTGTATGATTACGTATGATTACGTTCTTCTTTACTCCTCGATATTTATCCTGGAAATATTTGCGATATTTGCATATATTTTTATTCTGCAATGTAGCGAAAGATTAAGTACTGATTAAAGAACACTTGATTATATGATTCGCTGTGATAATCGATCGTGAAGGATTTGTAAATGGAAATTAGCAAGATTATTGATTGGTATCGTCATTGTAAGTGACGATTTCGATCGCGACATCTCTTGAAGCGTTTTTGCGCGGGACAACCGACGTTCATCGGCTCTACGAGATTTCGTGTAGCAAGACTCGTGGTGCTGGAATCGTTACCGATTCCCAAACATGTATCCGTACCGCCAATGCTAAATTTAGGTCATATTATCCACTTATGATTCTCTGGCCGTGGAATATAACCCGTCGGTCGTTCGTTTCGTACTCCGTACTTTATGCCCATTGTTAGGCTTAATTAGAAGATTGTCGCAATGACACTATCGTGACGCGTATAATCGCGGCGCGGTGTGACTCTCTTCCTCACCCGACTACGCTGCGATTCGCGTCAAGGTAGTCGTCTCTCGGCTTCCGTGATAGACTTGCCAATCTAGCACTTTGTTAACTTGAGAGCGTCCGGTATCGGTCTGTTTTAATACTTGTAAATCTCGAATCTTTCAATACTCGCGTACTTAATCCAATATTGTTAACGATACAGTTGGAGATCAAATTCGATCTCGATTCAAAAGTGAAACTTAATCATTTAAACGCTCTCTCAAATGTTGACAAAATTTTAATAAACGATTAACATTATCGACAAATTTTATTTTATAAATAATTAAATTGCCATAGCATCCCGCAAATTCTTTCGCGATCTATTCCGTATTCTTTACGGTAGATCATAGCGTGACCGCTGTTATTTCCGACGTTAATAGAACGCGTTACGTTGAAGCGTTAGATTAAAACAATCGGAAGATTCTGCCCTCGAGAACGATACACATTCCTCCACTGCGGTAATCTATCAAAGCGACGAGATTCCGTTTTGCAACAAAATGACCTCGGAAGGTACCTTGAATGATCTGGGCTCGACCAATTGGACGCCGGAAATGCCCACCGTACAGGAGATCAGCGAGTCAATGCAGAACTTCGGTACGTCGGATTACTCCGTGTTCGCGGCGATGCTGATCGCCTGCGGCATCGTCGGCATCTATTTTGGCTTCGTGAGCAAGTCCTCAGGCGAGGACGAGTACCTGGTCGGCGGAAGGAACATGAAGACATTTCCAGTCAGCCTCAGCCTGATAGCGAGCTTTATATCGGGTACAGCTATATTTCCGCATTTTATTAATTTTTCTCGTACGCTCTGCTGTGACAAGAGATCATTAAAGATAAAAATGTCAAAACGTGCCTGTAATACACATTTATATCTTAATAATGACTTGAAAGTGAGAAGAAAAATTCGAAAAAGATTTATACTTTGCCAGTTTAATACATTTAATAAGGTTTATTTATTTTTATTTGATTTGTTAAGCGTTATAATCAAAATAGTCTAATATTTGATTCACGATGTTTCTCTTTATATGTTTCTCATTATATGAGAAGTTTTTAATACCATTTTTTGTATATATTTATTTGCTGTGTTGCATATACTTATGTGGAAAATTTCCATTTAATCATGATTTTTTTTTTCATGACATATATCACAGCTTCATTCAGATGATAACAAACTGTTAGATTAGATAAGAAAGCATTTAAGTTGTAAATATCTTGTCACTTGTGCAAATGCTTTAAATATACTATAGAAACTTATACATAATTGCCCAAGTTGTGCATTATGTGGCACGCATAACATATGCATTTTTGAAAACGTGAAACAGAGATAAAATTAATTAAATAATTAAAAAGCACGTGTAACATAATAACAAGCAATATGATAGTAATGATATTAATATTTGCTGTATAAAATATTGATTTGTGTGTGCCGAAAAATTCCAAGATTGAACATTTATAAAATTATGTCTAATAATGATAAGTATAGGTACAAAATCTCTATACATTTTTTATTCTATTTAATTTTATAATTTAACAAATATATTATTATACATAATTTCGGGGATGAATTCGTGGTTCGAGTAAGTAATAATTATTCAATGTCGGGAAATTATATCATGAGACTAATTTCTTTAATCGCTCAAAATTGTTTGAACATCAGGTATTTCATTGCTTGGTACACCGACGGAGATTTACGTGCACGGTACGAGCTACCTCTTCATCGGTTGCGCGGTCATCTTCGTCGGTCTTGTTATGTCCATCGTATTCCTGCCGGTCTTTCACGATCTCAAACTTACCAGCACGTACGAATATCTCGAGAAACGTTTCGACAAAAGGATCAGATTGTTAGGTTCGGTCCTCTTCACCATCGGTATCGTAAGTAAATCCTCGAAAAAGAGAATCGCGCGCATAAAGGTTTTTTTTGTAATTTCGCTGTCTCGAGCAATACAAATATATATGAGGACTTCTTTTAGATGACTTGGCTCCCAATTGTCATCTACGTACCCGCATTGGCCTTCAATCAAGGTATACACCTTTCTCAAACGAAAGTTTAATAAGAAATCGAAACTAATTAAAATTTAATTAAATTGACTTGCAAAATATGTCTCCTAAATATGAGAATCGTGTTTAACGTGAGAAATTATTTCCGACAACTTTATTTTCAGTTACGGGAGTGAATGTTCACATAATCACGCCTTTTGTATGCATTGTTTGCATATTCTACACCTGCGTGGTAAGTTAGCCAAGATCTAAGAAAGAAATATAAATGCAAAACAAATTCAAATATAGACGCAAATAATCAATTAAAACTGAACACATATACCTGTGTTTGTCTTATACATACCCCTTTTTTATTGTAAAAAGAATATATATATACATATATATATATAAGATATTCTAAAATCATACCGGATATCTTTTTGACAGCAGATTTTCTGATCAGTCGAAATAATTGAAAATGTCGTCATTTTTGCAAGTTTCCAATTTTTTTCATAATAATATAGTTCCGTAACATCAAATAAAAATTCTATTAAAGTAAATCTGAAATTAACTGAAGAATGTAGTTTTGTTGATCTTTTCTAATTTTAATTTTTACGAAAAGCCCCTCGTTTTCAATCGCTTATAACTTGGAAATTATTCCCTCCATATTTCCTAAGAAAAAATCGTTTCTAAAATTTATTATTAAAGAATCTGCTATTAAAAGGACGTCCGGTTTAGAATGTCCTGTATGTATATGTGACTCCAATTGAATTACATTTCACAGTCAGATTAGATTGACCCAAGTAAAATGGGTTTTATTAATAGCACTAGGGAAATAGCTTATTTAATCCTTCTTCTGAAAGGATTTATTTTTTATTGCATTCAGGGCGGTCTCAAAGCAGTAGTATGGACGGATTTCATTCAGACTTTCATCATGTTTGGCTCCATGTTGTTAATTATAATTAAGGGCACAGCCGACATCGGTGGATTGTCTTTGGTGGTTCGGAGAAATCTAGAATCCGGAAGACTCGAATTACCCACGTGCGTGCATTTAACATTAATAATATACAGATGTCCCGATTTCGTTATCTTAACACTTAAATAAGTGTAGCTTTATATGAAAGAAAAAGAAATGAAGATTTATAAATGATATAAATTACAGCCTTGTATTTTTTTTAGAGAGACAGACATTTTTTTATTTTATAAAACACAGGATGATTAAATATATATATTAATTGAAATTAAAAGTACGCTCCAGGCCAATAATTTGAAAACACTTTTTAAAAACCGACGTTTTTGGATTATTCATTCAAATGTCCACAATTTTATTTTGTATAATTTTTTTGTATGTGCTTTATTTTGTATAAATATATATCTTTTTTTAAATCAGTTTTCGTTAATAAATAAATTTAATATAATTTATCAGTATTTTTAAACTTTTGGTTTAGAATGTATAATTGTCTCGCTTAACAGGACAGATTGGAGCCCTTTGACGAGACACACGATTTGGGCGCTTACGATAGGTGGTTTCGTACATTGGCTACAAGTTTCCGCTATCAATCAAAATATGATTCAACGATACTTGTCACTTCCTACTTTGCAATCAGCTAGAAGGTATATTCTATTCTTTCATAAATTAAAAAAATTAATAATTTTTTTACAAGACCAACAATACGCTTATTTTTAATTGATTGTGAGATATAGTTATATATATATATATATATATATATATATATATATATATATAAAACTATATCTATAAATTTAAATTAGTATATACAGGGTGGTCCTCGTAACGGTCGCCACGATTTTTAAGGCACTTACAATAATCTGACATAAAAAAGTCATAAACAGAAATTTATCAGTTTCTAACCGGCAACAAATTGCAATAATAAAAATTGACCAAACATTTTTTTTTCCATAAAAAAGCAAAGTCACCTTCAATTTTTTAAATGGAACTGCCTACTTTTTATTGCATATTCTTGTAGCTTATGTCGAGAGCTTTCCAAAACACTATAATAAAGTATTTTTTCATTAAGTACTTTTTGAGTTATTTTATATTTTATTCTGACATATTTTGATATAAAAAATAAAATATCTCGTAAAATATTTAGTTTTCGATAATCTTACCGTAATACTTTTATGTACAGAATAATGAGACAAATCAATTAGTAAAAAAAAAAATAATTGTTTTTAAGAAAAAGTATGTAATTATTTATAATGTATTTTTTTAAACAATTATTCGTTTTTTTTTAAACTGATTGATTTGTCTCATTATTCTGTACATAAAAGTGTTACGGTAAGATTATCGAAAACTAAATATTTTACGAGATATTTTAATTTTTATATCAAAATATGTCAGATTAAAATATAAAATAACTCAAAAAGTACTTAATGAAAAAATACTTTATTATAGTGTTTTGAAAAGCTCTCGAGATAAGCTACAAGAATATGCAATAAAAAGTAGACAGTTCCATTTAAAAAATTGAAGGTGACCTTGCTTTTTTATGGAAAAAAAAATGTTTGGTCAATTTTTATTATTGCAATTTGTTGCCGGTTAGAAACTGATAAATTTCTGTTTATGACTTTTTTATGTCAGATTATTGTAAGTGCCTTAAAAATCGTGGCGACCGTTACGAGGACCACCCTGTATATATTAATTTAAATTTATTAATATTGCATATAAGTTTTTGAGCTTTCAAAATAAATAAATTAATTTCATACATGAGTCATATACAACTGATAATTACAATATACACAACATGTAATATGTTAAATAAATTCATTTCTCTACGCTCTTTTATATATACATATATATATATATATATATATATATATATATATATATATATATATATATATATAACGCCATTCTTGATAACTATATATGCGTTTTAGAGCACTCTGGTGTTTTATAGTCGGAGTTTTAATTCTGATTGGCATGTGCGGATACGCCGGTCTACTAATTTACGCCTGGTATCACGAATGCGATCCACTCACGACCAAGGTAACGTTGTTTATTTAATCGCGGTAATTGAACATCGATTAATGTATATATACATGCTACAGCTGGCACGTGCCAAGGATCAATTGCTGCCACTGCTGGTCATGAACGTTTTAGGACAATTTCCAGGACTGCCTGGTCTCTTCGTGGCTGGCGTGTTTAGCGCTGCGCTCAGGTAATTCACATTTACAATTAATTAATTGAAATAAAATGGAAAAATATCTGTATATAATTATATTAGAAGTTATTAAAAGAAGATAATTAAAAGTTATAGCTATCCCTTTTGTTTTTAGATGTGTGCATATAAGATTATTTTTGGGATTCTTTTTAGCTCGCTGTCGACCGGCTTAAACTCTATGGCGGCAGTAGTACTAGAGGACTTTGCCAAGCCCTTCATCAAGACCCCATTTACGCATAGAACTGCCGATATCTTCATGAAGCTTACCGTTGTCGTTTTGGGCGCGACGTGTGTTGCCCTCGTCTTTGTCGTCGAACAGGCGGGCATTCATGTGCTGCAGGTAAACAGATCGGAGACCTGTCAAGTAATATAAATCAAATTTTTTGTCTCACATATTGGAATGATTTTTGTAGTTATCCATGAGTCTGGGCGCCATCACTAGCGGACCGTCTCTTGGTATTTTTAGTATGGGATTATTGTTACCGTGGATCAACGGCAAGGCATGTGCTCTAACGATAACTTTACTTTGACTTAATTTAATGGATATATGTATATTCGGATTTGTCGATAAAAGTAAAGAAGAAAAAACCTCTCGTGTTTTCAATTTGCCAGGGTGCTCTGATCGGAGGACTCGCGGGTCTGAGCTTCATGGGTTGGCTCGGCCTTTCCGCTGAAGCGGCCATCGCTAGTGGACAAATTAAGTTAATATTAAAATCGTCATGACAAAGGTGTCCTGAAAATCGCGCAAATACTTTTATTACTTAATTTTTTGACAATTTTCCTGTATATAATAGTATTTTGATTCGCGAATCTCGGAACATCCTGTATATGATATACATGTCTATACCATATTTTGTTTCCTTTCAAAATACAATCACATATATGTCTTTGCAGATTCGATGTGAAACCCGTCACCACGGAGGGATGCGCTTACTCGTTCCCGCAGGTGGAAAATTTACTGCTATCTGTACCGCCGAATTCGATTTTGGACGACACGAGTGGAGAGTAAGTTTTAGAGGGTGTTACTAAATTTGGTAAAACTGCATAAAAGGTAACATACTTCCGATTTTATCGCCACTTAAATATATTGTAGAGGAGGTTCTTTTGAGTAATTCCCTGGTTACATTCTTTTCAAGGTGGGGAAAGGGGCGGAGCCTCTCCCCCGTCCACGCATTCAAAAAATGATATTTTTCAAGAAAATACTCACAAAGTCGTGTAATTACATGTTGAAAACTGTTAACAAACTGCGAGAAATAGGTGAAACACATTATTGATAAAATATCCATGACCGTGTACCTATCCCGTAAATATAAACAAACACTTCTTCCACGTCTGCTCTACAACAAATACAACATACACAAACTTCACTTTTCCTAATATTATCTTATAATACCTGAGAAAAAAACTTTAAAACTGTGAAACTTTAATTTGTTATATTTCCTAAATCCAATGTTGTCCCCTACTTATGTATTTTTTCTGCGGGGAATTACTCAGAAGAACCTCCTCTATAACATATTTAAGTGGCGATAAAATCGGAGATGTATTACCTTTTATGCAGTTTTACCCTAAATTTAATTATACGTATATCAATTTGGCATAGATGGATAACTGGTACTATAACCAGGGTTGGATAAGTTAATTTTTTTTAACTAAATTAAGTTTAAAGTTAGTGGCCCAGAAATTAACTAAGTTTTATATTAAAAGTTACTTAAACAAAAATTAACTCAGTTAAAGTTAAGTTAAAAAATTATTATCTTATTAAAAAGTTAAAAGATAATTATGCAAAATTGTGTGTTTTTTTACATAATTAATCTTTTAATTGTACATTTTAAATTAAACTTTTTAAATTTAGGTAATATAATAAAAAGGTACTTTTTTATAAGAAAGATAATGTATTTTTTCTTATATAATAATTAATAATACACATTATTTAAATATACTATAGTTGTGAAATAGAGATATTATAGGGCGTTTTCCAGCAAGGTACACAGACGACCCAGTGTACTACACATTATCACGCGATTGGCTATATTTTAAATTTCTTCATTTGACAGCCGATCATGTGATAATGTGTAATACATTGTGTCGTCTGTGTACCTTGCTGGAAAACGCCCACAGTGTTTAAAAACAAAACGGTTAATAGGGACTTCGATTAAAAGGACTTTCCTGTTTAATTTGAACCGCTCTATCTGCACACGTGCAAGTTTTATCTTTATTTTTAATTATTAGATACTCTAACAATAAATTTAAACAATTTAAATCAATTTATTGAATTTTAATAAAAGTGTCATCTTAAACTTATGGTCCATAATTTTTCCTCTTATGGTTTCATTAAAATTAATGGCAAAATTTTTCACTTTTTACATTTCCACCCTAGGGGAAAAGTTACACGATCGCTGCTCTGCACACAGGATGCGGAAACACTTGCCGCGCGGCACAAGATGACGCGGTAGCCAATCAACTTATAACTTTTTAATTAGAGCAAAAAATTGATTGATTACCGCGTCGTCTTCTGCCGCGCGGCAAGCGTTTCTGCGTTCTGTGTGCAGAAGCCATTAAGTCATCATATATTAAACCACCTGCACTAAACATACGCTCTACATGCGCTGAGGATGGTACCGTTGCGTTGTATTTTATGAACGCACGTTTTAATGGTACTGGATACTGTTTTATGTTATTATAATTATTAGTAAACAGATAATTTTCGACTATCAAAGATACAAAATTTTAATTTGTATAAAAAAGTTGATAATTTAACGTTAATGCATTTAAAAGAAACTAGTTTAAATTAAAAGTTAACACGTTCAAAATTAACTAAGGCCGGTATTCATAGTCCGTTCTTATATTCAAGATCGTCTTAAGTATGGTCTTAAGATATTATGCGATCATTTCATTGGTTGAATGGGATTTCAAGACGACCCAAGACCACACTTAAGACGATCTTTATATAAGAACGGACTATGCATACCGGCCTAAGTTAAGTTAAAAGTTATTAACTTTTTAACTTTTTAACTTAACCTTTTAACTAACTTTTTTTTTAACTTAATTTTTAACTTAACTTTTTAACTAATTACTACCCAATCCCAACAATAATTATACACATTGTTGTGAGTTTATTAAGATAAAGAATCGATTGTATACGCGTTTTATAACAAAATATATAACCGTTATTTAATAGGGAACCATGGGCATTGTACCGTCTCAGTTATCTTTGGTACACTATGACCGGTGCCTTAATGACTATAAGCGTCGGTCTCATCGTAACTCTTATTACCTCCCAAAATGTTGAAAAGTTAGATCCGATGCTCCTGGCGCCATTTATGAGAAAATATTTGAAGACTTCAAACAAAGATATCACGCCCGAAGAACTTCATCAGGTCAAGGTATTTTATTATTTTTTAATTAAATTATTTTATCATTTTTGACTTAATTTCTTATTAAATAACAACCGTTCCATTTGCCTGTTTACTTTCTGTTCAATAATTTTGCTGATAATTTGTAGCAATATATTGACAGTTTGTTTAATTACTATTGAATGTGCGCTGTGTGTGTTTTAATATTATATATTGTTTAGATGCTTTTTTTATTAATAAAATAATTTTTTAATATATTAATATTAATAAAAGATAATATATAATAATAATAAAATATATTCTTTAATATATTTGATTTGTTTCTATTAGATTGCGAAATCTGAGAAGGACGAAAAGACGGCATCTCGCACTATCAATGAAGATGATAAATTATTAGAAGCGACTTCGACATGATGTGTAATATACAGTTCAGTTATAAAATTAATCGTATTATTGAATTTCTGAATGTATTAAAAAGATAGTTTCATAACTCGGCGACATCGTTTTGTGCATCAAAGTTCGAATTATTATATGTACTATAACAGAAGCTTTGTACAAAGTTCATATATGTGATACTATATACTCCTTTGGTAGCGTTGTTGTATGTACATTGTTAAAATTATTATAGATTATTGTGCATATTGTTTTTACTTAAGCGCCCTGCAATAAAAAGGATATGAAGATATTGTATAACAATTTTACTAATTATTAATTAATTTTATTCATTGTTTTACATTGTATATATAATTCAAAAAATATATAGAAAATATGAATATGATATAATTTGATAATCGATTCAGTATTTATTATCGAGTAAATAAAATTTTAAATTAGTAAAAACAAGTTTGTTTTAATCTTTCTCTTTCTTTTCCTCTCTTGATATATCACTGAAAAATTTAATTATTGCAAAGATATTTGTTAAAATAAATAAATAAATAAATATATATATATATATATATATATATATATATACATATACATATACAAGTATATATATAATATAATAACAATATAACATATATAATATAATAAATTAGTTAATCTCTCTTGAAGAGGGTTTATTTCCGAATTAAAATTCGCGGTTGCACTTGCGCGCTATCTTCAATCGGCGAATTATAACATATGAGTTATTCCATCTATGTATAATCAATGATATGTGTTCTATGCATTTTGTGACGGTAAGGTTAGTGATAAAGGGGAAAAATTTTTTTTCATTGTTTGTATATCGATTGAAATGATAAACATATCGCGAATGTGTTGGTATCAATCACAGTGAAACAACCGTGATGATAGGTTTTACTATCATTGCGTATTTTTACGACACGTTACGCAATCGTACGTGACAGAAACGCTTTGTAGGTTATATATCCGCTATGAAGGTTATGTTTATCAATCCCTTTCGACGTTCCGTCGTGCTTTATGGACTTTTCTAATTTTACCCTAGGGCCAAGTGTTGTCGAACGTTTTCGCCAAATAAGTGCCTCTTGACTGCAATTGGGGATCGTCATAAATCCATCTGGCGAAATGGCAGAAGAAGCGGAGAACGTCAATCAGGATTCTGACGTGGATGGTGAGTGAGAGAGAGATTACGTATGTAAATTTAATACATCTATTATCATTGTAATGACACACTGCATTTCACATACATGATGTTTCACTATTTCAGACACGTATTTTGTGTGTGTCGATCTTTCTGTACGTATATTGATCTCTGTGAAGCTCATTAATAGAGACTTTTGGCTTTTCCTTAAAGAGTTCTAGAGTTCCTGATACGTTTTAAAACGAGTTCTGTAATTAAATGTAAAAAGTAGGAGATTAAGATAGTCAACTTCACGATAACTTCCCAAGAATTTTAACGATTATTCTTAAAACTGGGACCGATAGAACTGAAATTGAGAATCTTAGCAATTTTTCGTTTCTCGAATTAAAATTTTTTAATTAAAAATTTATTTTGGGAGTTTCTGTTTTTTATAAAATTCTAAATAACGCAAAGAGTTCTATAGAAAAATATTACGACTCAAATCGATCCCTATTGAAATAAAAAAAGTTATATTCAATTTTCGTGTTGCAAGAACGTGATATTGATACTCTATATCTCCAGATTTTTATTTTTTTATATTTAATCGACAGAACTCTTCTTAAAACGTATCAGGAACTCTAAAACTGTTTGGGGAAAAGAGGCCAAAACTCTATTAATTATATCGAAATTCTGAAGATAGGATGACTTCACAAAGATAATAGGATATTTTAAAATATAAGTGAGACAATATACAGGGTGTCTGATAATAATCGCCCCACCCGTAATGTGCAGATAGAGCAGGAAACCGAGAAGGAAAGTCCTTTACCGTTTTGCGATCTTCGCAATAATTAATAAGAAATTAATTTAAAAAGATCGGCCAATTCACGCGAGTATTACCGCGTGGTGAGAAAGGACGGCCTGATATGGGACATCGATTTGTGGTTGCTAGAACGCAAGGACCATCGTTATTATGTACCGCTCGTACGTAATTGTTGTCATTTGTAGAGCACTCCTCCCAAAACTTTTGTTGCGCTCTTAGCGACCGCATACTCTTGGGTTGTGTCTTCTCGCTGCGCTCTTATACTCGCGCGAATTGGTCGATCTTTTTTAATTAATTTTTCAATAATTATTACGAAAATCGCAAAATGGTAAAGGACTTTCCTGCTCGGTTTAATCCGTTCTACCTGCACATTACGGGTGAGGCGATTATTAGCAGACACCTTGTATATAAGAGAATTTAATAATATATATTGTCAATATCATTTTCTTGATTTCTTGTATTAGTAGAAAAATCATATCATTTGCAAAGCGGAAATATAAGAAAAATATACATAGTACACTATTACGAATGATAAGTAAATCAAAGAGTGAGACAAGATTCAGGAATTGAGAATTTGAGATGCAAGTGGCTGATTGACTTAGTTTCCGACTCCAAATATGTATATTGTGAACATACTTGATATATATAAATAAATACGTTTATGTGTTTTTTGATTGGCTAAAAATTAGTATTGTCAGTGATTTTTTGGTCGTTAAGACATATGTAAGAGTGGATTCCTTATTTGAGGATTTTTGTATACTATTATACATTTCATACAAAAATAATATCATCCCACATGCGAAATTATTCTGAGGATGTATCATATTGTTACTTTCTTATCATATTTGACAATTTTCGCTTTTACGATACATACATAGTACCATCCAGTCTATTCTTGCCATTGAGGAAGTTGAGATTCGCGATTGTGCGAACTTATCCCTTAAGGCGTCAGATATCTTTGGAATTTGTAAGAAAATATCTATTATAGAGAGACCGAATTTTTTCGATGAGATGAGAATATTCGGCGTTATTATGTACGAGTAGTACTCTTGTCATTGTGGAAGACGCGCGTTCGGTGGAACACGAAGCGCAAATAAATATCGAAGGACTATACTGACGAGTACCGCTATGTCGCCCACTCGGGGAACTCGGACAGATTGAATACGTATGTACCCCATGTGGAGAACGCCCCCACGGTGACGACGAGCGTGACGATGCTGGGCCCGATACCGGCGATCATAAAGTCCCTTGTCTTTATATGACCCGCCGCGCTGGCAATTGCATTCGGCGGGGTACCTACCGGTAAATGAAACGAGAACGAGCAGCAGATAGCCGCCGGCAGCATCAAGTACAAAGGATGTATTTTAATAGCCACACACTAAAAAGAAAAAAGAAAGTTTTGTTGTCAAAATCATTTTGGTTTACGCCACTTGTATTGTGAGAACAGAATTAAAGATAAATCTTAATATTAATTTACATCTCATGGATCACTTTTCTTTTAACATATATTGTGGAAAGTGCATTCCTAAGTAATACACGCTTCGAATTATGTGGTACTTTCTTTTAATTCCTAGTCCTAATACATGCAATTTTGAAATATGACAATTGTCGTACTTACTTGTATCATCTTTTCGTTGTATTATATTTGTGTATTTATATTTTTTTATTTGCATTTGCTCGTTATTATACCATTGTCAGTACGTATAGAGTTATTGTCTAGTTTCACTAAAAATTTCGAAATAAGTGTAATGTTACGAATTCCTAGCCATTACTGTGGTAAAGATAAACTTATTGATTTATTTACTTGAACATAATAGGTCATATCTCACCGATTTTATTGCCACTTACAATTAGATATGTTGTAGGCGAAGTTTGTGTGTGTGTGTTTTGAGTAATTCCCCGCAAAAGTCAAGTGGAGAATGGCATTGATTTAAGAGATATAACAAATTAAAATTCGACAATTTTAATGCTTTTCCTGGAAAGGAATGTATTATAACTGATATTAAGAATAGTGAAGTTTGTGTACGTTATATTAATCTATTTGTCATCTTCTAACTAGAAAAAGCTTTTGTTTACATTATTTAAGGTATAACTAGATGGTCAGAGTTATTTATAGATTTATTATGATTAATGATTGTTTCACCTATTTCTCCCAGTTCATTAACAGCTTTCAACATGCGACTGCACGAATTTTTAAGTTTCTTGTTGAGAATAGCAATAAGTTAATCAATTTTCTTGTTGATTGAAAAGTTATTCACGGACATATTAAATGTCCACGGTGTGAAAAATATTATTTATCGATTGCGTGGACGGAAGAAGGGCAGAGCCCCTCTCTTTGCACCGCCATCCCCAAAAACATTCGAACCCAATCCACATCTAATTTTAATTTAAAATCAGAAATAGATTTGCGTTAAATTAGTTTTTTCGGGGTGGTGGTCCAGGGGGAAGGACAGAGCCGCTATGCGTTTACTTTATACAATAATAAAATAAAACTATAAAATGGTTTAGAAATCTTAATATGGTTTAACACAGAACTTTCCACATAAAAGAAAGTTTGAAATAAGAAAATTTGATATACTTGCATATTTAGATCTTTAAATAAATATTTAATAATATATGAATGTTTAATAATGATGAAAACCTTTTGAAAATTATTGAGAACCATGATCTTTTGAAAACATGTTGAATTAAAGTCATTGGAACTAAATTCGCTTTCCCAAAAATTTTATTTTTGTAATATTTTGAAGTCGCATATCTTAGGAACGAAAAGAGAGGGCGCCACATAATTCAAAACATGTATTACTTAAGAATGTACTCTTTACAATACATGTCGAAATGAAAATGATCCGTGAGATGTAAGCTAACGTCAAGATTTACCGAATTTAAATATGGATTCATAATTTTTATCCTTTTGCAATAACGAGATGTAGCCCCCGCATATTCTAATTATATCATGATAAAAATATAGTAATAAATATATAAAATGCCATTGGGGGGCCAGGAAATCTGTTATTAAAAATATCGATCGTATAGAAAGAATAATAAATAGAATTCTGTGAAAAAATGCGACAGTGAATTTACATATATAGATTTCCTATTATTATATAAATTGTTCTTTTATAATATAAAAAAGTGTTGTTCTCTACTGGCAACTTTCGGCCAGATTTTGTGATTTACATCCACTGCTTTCCCACTTATTACTTTACGCGTTAGCAACAAGATCGAACAAGATGCTGGACGCGCGTAACTAAGGAGCGCGGCACTTAATTTCAAAAGTGTCAATATCGCAAAAGTGGGACAATGCTTTTAACAACACCGCAAAAGTTTTCAAATATAATTTTCCTTTTATATTTTATATTTGATTAATAATCATAAAACTATTTTTTCTATTATTAATTACGTATGTTTTGCAACAATCAAAAAATTTTAGTAACATTTTATTCAAAGCTTCTCACATACTTTTGCGATCATATTGATGTATATAGCTTTGAATAAAATGTTACAAAAATTCTTTAATTATTGCGCGCGAAACATATATGTATGTAATTAATAATTTAAAATATAAATCGATATGATTGCAAAAGCGTATAAGAAGCTCTGTATGAATAAAATATTATAAAAATTTTTTAATTATTGCAAAACGTACGTAATTAATAATAGAAAAAAATAATTTTGATTATTAATAAGATATAAAATATAAAAAATATTTTATTTGGAAATTTTTGCGGTGTTATTAGAGACGTATTGCTTCATTATATTTGTGATATGGATACTCCTGAAGCTAACGATAAGTACTGCACTCTTTAATTATGCGCGTCTCGTTGCTAACGCGCGAGTAATAAGTGGGAAGGCAGTAGAAGTGAAATCTGGCCAAAAGTTGCAAGTAGAGAACAGCATTGATATAGAAAATATTGGTTATATGTGAAACAATTTTATCGTGTTGACTTTGCTCGACTCACCATTTCCGCTAAGACTGGCAGTATAATATTCGCGACGGCCACGTTAGCCGTCAATTCCGTCACGTTCTCAGCGAAGAAGCAGACGATCAGCAATATCGCCACCACGTTGATCTTTTGCAGACCGATCAAGGACTGACCGAGCATGGCTGATAAACCCGATGTAGTACTACCAGCGGAGATGGCGAATCCGCCGCCCAGCACGAATATCAAACTCCAGTGCATCTTCTGGTTAATCATCTTCCATGTTATTAAGCCGGGTGACGGTTTCGTGGGCCGTTTGTGTGGATTTTTGTTGAACGCGTGCAGAAAGTCAAGTTTCGACGGAATGATGAAGAACAATATCGTCACGCATATGGCCGCGGTTGAATCCTTGACCGATCTGGAATTTTGAAAAAATTTCAGTTATTTGATATTTTTCTCTATTAATTTTTTGGTAAATATACCGAAAAGAGGACCCCCACTCCCGAAGATCTTGATTTTGACATATGTTATCAAAGTTGTGTCCCTGAGTAATATTCGACAGGTTTTAGCCATTGCTCATTTTTTATTATATATATAAAAAGTTATTAACAAAAGAAGTTTTATAAATGGAATGTAATTCTTCTTTCTTAGGGAAATTATCAAGTAGCATTTTGTAATGAATGTGGGATGTAACCCCAAATATATTTCTAATTTAAAATTAAAATTAGTTATAAAGTAAGCAGAATTAGTTTTGGATTAGATTAGTTTTTTTTTTCGGGAAGAAGCAGCAGAGCCCCTCCCTCGCCCACACGTTTCCTGAAGAATCATTATACGGTTCCACATGGGTTTCCAATTTTCTACGCAAAGCGAGGTCCACCCTGAGATCCGTCTTCTGTTTTTTAATGTGAAACGAGGTCTATCATTGTACGGTTTCACATATAGCGTTTTCGAGTGAAGCTTTGATCGCTCTGAAAGCGATTAATGACGTTATAAATTTCGTCTCGGATTACTAGAAGTATATGGATTATTATATTAATCAATGAAATACTTAGAATAAGTATTTGATTGATTAATCAAGGCAAAGAACCTTGTACTTTAAAGTCAAAATAGCGTCAAACGGGATGTACTTTATATTATTTATATTATTAATGTATTATTTATATTAATCATATTCAAAACCCATTTTCGATTGAACATATGTTCATGGAAAATTGGGTTTAATCGCTCTCAGAGCGATCAAATTTTCCTTCATTTGCAAACATTAATAGGTTTTCAATTTTCCACGCGAAGCGAGGTCTATCCACTATCGCCCGATGCTTGCAGTATAAAACGAGGTTTATTATTGTAAGATTTCAATATACAAAGCATTAAATCATGCAGTTAATTTTGTGAATCCAGTAACTGGTGTATACACAAAATATAGAAAGATTGTGGAGAAAAATGCAAGCAAACATTTCTATGGTATACATGATTATCATTTCACAAATTATTTTGCTGAATTTATGTTTAAAAGAATGTACAACTATAATGAACGCATTTATGTGTTTTTCAATATAATGAGTCCAATATATTCATTAGATTCATTAAGTATTGAATAAAATTCTTGTTTCATATATCTATTATTGACCTTTTGCTCATAACAAGAGATTGCCTTGCCCATATATATATATATATATATATATATATATACAGGGTGTCCCAGATCATTTGGGACAATACTCGTGTGCAGATAGAGCGGACCAAACTGAGTCGAAAAGTCCTCTATCATTTTTTTTTATAACGCTTAATAAAGGAGTTATTATTGAGTTAAGTCTGGCCAATCAGCGCCGATCTTTAGCCGGGCGCACGTCGGTGAGCCGCGGGCCTGGTAGTATGCGGCAGCGCATACTTCACGGCGCGCGGCTCACCGACTTGCGCCCGGCTAAAGGTTGGCGCTGATTGACCAGACTTAACTCAATAATAACTCCTTTATTAAGCGTTATAAAAAAAAATGATAGAGGACTTTTCGACTCAGTTTGGTCCGCTCTATCTGCACACGAGTATTGTCCCAAATGATCTGGGACACCCTGTATATATACATATATATACAGGGTATCGATAAAGATTGTGCCAACGCTCGTGAGCGGGTAGAGCACAATAAACTGAACAAAAAAGTCTTGTAACATTTTTTTGTATAACGCTTAATAAAGGAGTTATTATTGAGTCTGCCAATCAGCGCCGATCTTTAGCCGCGCGCTTGGTAGTGTGCATGAGCGCTCCGTCGCTATGGTGGCCCATACTACCAGGCGTCCGGCTAAAAGTCGGCGCTGATTGACCAGACTTTACTCAATAATAACTCCTTTATTAAGCGTTATAGAAAAAAATGTTATAGGACTTTTCTGTTCAGTTTACTGTGCTCTACCCGCTCACGAGCGTTGGCACAATCTTTACCGGACACCCTGTATATATACAGGGTGAAACAGAGCGCCCGTATCCCCATTTAAAAACTAGAGAAGTAATCGGATGAAAAAATGTTTCAGACAAAAGTTGCATGGTTTGAAGGAGGCCACATGATGAAAATATGGATTTGACCTAAAGTGACTTTTTCAAGGCCAGGTCAATATGATCGATGTTTTCTTAAATGGAACCCCCTATTTTTTATTGCATATTCTTGTAGCCCTTGTCCAGACGTTTTCAAAACACTATAATAAAGTATTTTTTCATTAAGTATTTTTTGAGTTATTTTTCATCTTAATCTGACATATTTTGATATAAAAAATAAAATATCTCGTAAAATATTTAGTTCTCGATAATTTTACCGTAATACTTTTATGTACAGAATAATGAGACGAATCAATTAGTATAAACAAAATAATTATTTAAAAAAAAAGTATGTACTTATTTACAATATATTTTTTTTAACAATTATTTGTTTTTTTACACCAATTAATTCGTCTCATTATTCTGTACATAAAAATATTACGGTAAGATTATCGAAAACTAAATATTTTACGAGATATTTTATTTTTATATCAAAATATGACGTCTTATAAGTTAGCGGAACAAAATGAGCAGAATCAATTCTAATTAATATTTTTATTTGTTACTCATTTGTTGCTAAAAAGTTGCCAAAGAAAAAAATTTGTTGCTCTGTAAGTTTAAAAAAAAAATGATGTTCCGCTAAAGGAAGATTAAGTTAGCGGAATAATATATATATAGCAACAAAATTGTACATAATAATATAAGAATTTGTTGCTAATTTGTTGCTCTCGAAATATACAAGTTTCAAATTCGTTGCTTGCAAAATAAGTATAAATAATGTCGGAAAGCCGCACAGCGTGCAAACTTACAAGAGTAAACTACTACAAAAAAATTTGTTGCTCGCTTAAATTTGGTACTGACGTATTGGCTGAATTTGTTGCTCTCAAAATATGCATGTTCCTAATTTGTTGCTTGCGAAATAAGTATCAATAATGCCGGAAAGCCGCACAGCGTGCAAACTTACAAGAGTAAACCGCCAGAAAAAAATTTGTTGCTCGCTTAAATTTGATACTGACGTATTGTCTGAATTTGTTGCTCTCGAAATTTGCAACTTCCGAATTTGTTGCTTGCAAAATAAATATAAATAATGTCGGAAAGCCACACAGCGTGCAAACTTATAAAAGTGAACCAACAGAAGAAAGTTTGTTGCTCGCTTAAATTTGGTACTGATATATTGTCTGAATTTATTCAATTATTAATATATGTTTTAAATAAATTATAGAATTGAATAAAACAAATTCTAAGAATTTTGTATTCCATAGACATAATTTTTTTTGTTTTACTTTAGGAGAATACCGCTAATCTCTGATAACTTTGCATGTTATCCGATATTATTCAAACTTATTTTACGAGCAACAAATTCGGAACTTGTATATTTTGGGAGCAACAAATTCGGACAATACGTCAGTATCAAATTAAGGGAGCAACACATTTTTTTTTATTGGTTTACTCTTGTAAGTTTGCACGCTGTGCGGTTTGCCGGCATTATTTATATTTATTTTGCAAGCAACAAATTCGGAACTTGCATATTTCGAGAGCAACAAATTCAGACAATACGTCAGTATCAAATTTAAGCGAGCAACAAATTTTTTTCTGGTGGTTTGCTCTTGTAAGTTTACACGCTGTGCGGCTTTCCGGCATTATTAATACTTATTTTGCAAGCAACAAATTAGGAACTTGCATATTTTGAGAGCAACAAATTCAGCCAATACGTCAGTACCAAATTTAAGAGAGCAAGAAATTTTTTTCTGGTAGTTTACTCTTGTAAGTTTACACGCTGTGCGGTTTTCCGGCATTATTAATACTTATTTTGCAAGCAACAAATTAGGAACTTGCGTATTTTGAGAGCAACAAATTCAGCCAATACGTCAGTATCAAATTTAAGCGAGCAACACATTTTTTTTTAGTACTTTACTTTTGTAAGTTTGCACGTTGTGCGGCTTTCCGGCATTATTTATACTTATTTTTCAAGCAACAAATTCGAAACTTGTATATTTCGAGAGCAACAAATTAGCAACAAATTCTTATATTATTGTTATGTACAATTTTGTTGCTATATACAGAGTGTCCCAGATCATTTGGGACAATACTCGTGTGCAGATAGAGCGGACCAAACTGAGTCGAAAAGTCCTCTATCATTTTTTTTTTATAACGCTTAATAAAGGAGTTATTATTGAGTTAAGTCTGGTCAATCAGCGCCAACCTTTAGCCGGGCGCAAGTCGGTGAGCCGCGCACCGTGAAGTATGCGCTGCCGCATACTACCAGGCCCGCGGCTCACCGACGTGCGCCCGGCTAAAGATCGGCGCTGATTGGCCAGACTTAACTCAATAATAACTCCTTTATTAAGCGTTATAAAAAAAAAATGATAGAGGACTTTTCGACTCAGTTTGGTCCGCTCTATCTGCACACGAGTATTGTCCCAAATGATCTGGGACACCCTGTATATATTGTTCCGCTAACTTAATCTTCTTTTAGCGGAACATCATTTTTTTTAAAAACTTACAGAGCAGCAAATTTTTTTCTTTGGCAACTTTTTAGCAACAAATGAGCAACAAATAAAAATATTAATTAGAATTGATTCTGCTCATTTTGTTCCGCTAACTTATAAGACGTCAAAATATGTCAGATTAGGATATAAAATGACTCGAAAAATACTTAATGAAAAAATACTTTATTATAGTCTTTTGAAAAACTCTCGAGCTAAGCTACAAAAATATGTAATGAAAAATGGGGTTTCCATTTAAGTAATTAAAGATGACCTTCAGTTAACCTTCAAACGACTATCCAAGGTCGAACCAATAATACCTTATGTCCCCCTTCGAATCAAATAACTTCTGTCTGAAACATTTTTTTTGAAAATGCATGGTTTTCGAGATATTACGGTGTAAAAGTTAAAATGGGACACTCTGTATATAGTATATGTATACACTTAGTAAAAAAAAAGCGGTACAATAGAAAAATAGGAAAAAGTTGTTAAACCTTAAATACTTATAACGCAGCTAATAATTATGATATTGAAATGTTTTAAAAACGAAAATGAAGTTTGAAGTCTGTATTTTAGAAAATTTTTGGGAAAATTTTAATGTCGATTACGTGGGATGATCAGTTAGTACGCGCCGTGTAGGATCCGCGGCGACAAAGTGTCGAGTTTTAATACTTTAAAATGAGTAACAAATGCAATCTCTTATATGTATATTTCGATAGTATATTGTCCACAGATTATTTTAATACCGAAAACACGCGAGCAACAAATTCTTTTAGTTACTTTTATTTCGTGCAAGTGGATGGAACAGCGAGACTGAATGTATAGTGGTATTAATCAAATAATATATTTTTTTCAAAATGTTTTTATGTTATTTTAGGACAACAGAATAGCAACAAATTCTGTGTAATTGATTTTTTATTTATTTTTTTATTCGAGTATTCTATATTTTTCACTATGGGGGGGGGGGGGCTAGCTTAATGTTAAGCCGGCCTCCTCCCACTTTGAACGTAAATTCCTGCTAAACGGTTTGAGCAACAAAATCCGGACTACAGCAATAAATTATCACGTAATTAGCACTAAACTATTTGGTAGACGCGACTTTATTTGGCGATGGTGGAGGGAGGGGGGGCAGCTTAATATGGGTGACCCCCGATCCAAAATCTAATAAGATCGTCTATTGACCCCCTTTGAACTCCGCAACTTTTGTCTGAAATATTTTTCTCTGAAATGCATTGTGCAAGAGATATTTGAAGTCGCCATTTAAAATGGAACACCCTGTATATATACAGAGTGAGTCTAATAAAAAATTTCACCACATTTTCTCGAAAACTGAGAGAAAAGGCCCATTATCAAAATTATAGGACAAGTAGGTGGACATACTATGGTGGCCTTGAGTAACCTTGAGTGTCCTTGGTTTTCACACTATAAACTAAAATTTTTTTTTTTAAATAGAAAAGGATACTTCTGAGTTATTCCATTGATAGAATTCAGAATAGCTTTTCGAAAAGTCGGGATATTTACAAAATTAGAAGAATGAATGAATTTACAGCGAGCAGCTACATATTTCTTTTTAAGAACAACTTTGTGTTTTCTTTACATCAATTAATTTTTCTTATTATTTTGTTCATAAATGTCTTGAGGCAAGATAATTGAAAAATTAATATTTTACGAGATATTTTATAATTTATGTAAAATTATATTGAATTAAAGTTTAAAATATTTCGTAAACTATTCAATTTTTGGTCATCCAACGCTGATAACTTTTTACGCCGAATATTGGAATCGATTTATATAAAAAAATTAGGATGGTTCCATTTAAAAAAACTAAGTTCATTTTTACATGATCTTGAAAAATTACCTTAGTTAAAATTCAAGATTATCAACCTTTTTCTCTCTTAAAATTCTATCAATTTTGTCTAAAACATTTTTTGTACGACGTCAATTTTCGAAGAAAACAGCTCGTAACACTTTATGTGAAACTGTATATTATATATTATATAGGATGGCTCATTTTAATCAATCCACTGGATGAATAAAGCATCCCATCGTCAGAGACAAAGGGACTCATTAATGAAATACCCCATTGTGAGAAGCAAGAGAACGTTAATAAAATACCCCAAAGGGAACAGAAAGCTACTACTCCACGCTGTTGTTTCTGAATAGCGCTAAAAGTAGAATTAGAATATTAAAAAATATATTAAAATATAATTAAAAAATCCTATCTAAAAAACGGCATGTAAAGTCGATACTCGAAAGTCTCGAAGTGTATTGTTGTCGCTTTTCCGCGATACTGATTGGTTCTGTCATTGCGCTTACTTCGTGAGCGGCTGTCATTGCATATTTTGACAGTTATTATTTTGTATATATATCGTTAAAAATGTTTAATGAAAAAGAATAAATAGCGCGCGCGAAGCGCGCGTTGTGTTGTGCTAGTATATTAAAAAAATTTATTTTAGCTTCGATACCTGCGTGAAGTTAGCACCCTATTTTTAAAATTTTAAAATTCCAAAAGTTGTTCCAGGTTGTTCTAGACTTGTTCTAAATTGTTCCAGAAGATCAAATTTACATAATACAAAATTTTCACGGAAAATTAAAAAAAAACATTTTTTTGACCTGGCACCCCATTTTTCGAAAATCGAACTTTTTAAGGTTGTTCTAAACATTGTTCCATAGTATTAGTTTGATTGGTCAAAAACTTTAAGAGATATTGAAAAAACAAAAATTTTGGAAAGAAAAGTTTTTGGCCATTTTTTCATAAACAAAACAACTTACAAAATTGTCGATTTAGAACATATTTATAACCGCGTAGAACAACTCAGAACAAAATTTTTAAGACCAGAACAACAATATAAGATTCACTTTACTCTTCATCGAAAAATTTTATTTTTCGATTTTCTTAGGTAAAAATTTTGTTCCAGGTTTCTCGCTTTAAAACTATCGTGTTCTCGACTAGAACAAAATTTTTAAGACCAGAACAACAATATAAGACTTACTTTACTCTTCACCGCAAAATTTTATTTTTCGATTTTCTTGGGTAAAAACCTTGTTCCAGGCTTCTAGCTCTAAAACTATCATGTTCTCGATTAGAACAACCGGGAACAAAATTTTTAAGACCAGAACAACAATATAGGACCCACTTTACTTTTCATCGGAAAATTTTATTTCGATTTTCGAAAAATGGGGTTCCAGGTCAAAAAAATTTTTTTAATTTTCCGCGAAAATTTTTATTATATAAATTTGATCTTCTGGAACAATTTAGGACAAGTCTAGAACAACCTGGAACAACTTTCAGAATTTTAAAATTTCAAAAATGGGGTGATAACTTCACGCAGGTGGTTCCGATCTGAGCTTGAGCTCAGCAAATGTCAAAGTTAATCAAGATTATCATCTTCTCTTTGTCTCAAACTTAATTGCTTTAAGATGGGTTGGGATCAACTAAACGTTGATCTGTTAATTTTCAAGCCTCATATCTCAATAATGATTTATCGAAAAAAGGCAAATTTGTATTCGCCTTTTTCGATAAATCATTACTGAGATATGAGGCTTATTTACATTAATTTTGAAAAGATCTTGAAGTGTGGCAGCTACACGAATATAAAATAAAAAATGGTGATTCCTATAAAAATCTTAGGTGACCTTGACCTTGACCTAACCTTGAGGATACTTTTTTAAGGTCAACCAAGGTCATCATCTGCTTTCCCCCTAACAGCTGAGCAACTTTTGTCTTAAACTTAAGGGCTCTGAAATATTCCAATGGATTGATTAAAATGAGCCACTCTGTATATTAATAAATATATTAAATATATTTGTATATACACATTATGAATTGAAGAATTACGTAAAATAATAAATTATTATGTTCTTATTATTTTTTTGTACTTCAAATACTTCATAGTACTTCATACTACTTCATAGTAGCGCATAATATAGTTCAATTTTGTAGTATGAATATTTCGTACTACAATTACGATACTCACAAATTTGTGATATAAGCAGCCCAGCCCGGCATGAATCCGGGATTCCTGAAGAACCACAGGAGCACTACGAGGATAAATAGAAAACCCACCGAGGATTCGTGCCATGTGATCGGTCCGAGTTCCTTATATTTCTTCTCAATGACCGCCGCCGCGACACGCTCGCCCTGCTGACCAATGTCTATGGCACGAGCGTCCTTGCTCTTCGGTTTGAAGAGACCCATGTACATCACCTGCAGCCACAACCATGTAACGAAGCTCATTAGCAACATGGGCGGCACTGAGTACAACATCCAGGAGGCGAAATTTATGCCGGGACTATCGGGAAAGCGTCTAGAAAAAACGAAAGCGAATCTTACATCATTCCCTCGAAAGAGCAATTAAACTTTAAAAGAAATAGAAAGTGAAAATTGGAGATAAAAAGAAGAAATTAAAAGCTTATATTAATATATATACATTACATCCCCTTCCTTTTTAGTGTGCATATGCGTAATATAAATATTTTAAGATACGCTGTAAATAGCACGCTTGCTAGATTTGCAATGTACGTACTTCTCCAGAAAGCCTTTCAACGTTAAATTGGTACCGCTGCCAACAATGGTACCGATGCCACCTAGACTGGACGCATAGGCCGCGACAAGATAATATACCATGGTGCTGTGCGTCGGCCTTTTACTCCTAAAAAAGATTACACTCGAATGGAATATGAACGCGAAGAGTTATCTTGTTTATGAATATTTTTGATATTAATATTCAGAAATTAAATATATCCGGAAAATGAGAAAGAGATGAGAAAAGAGAGAAGAGGTGAATTTACGATGATAACTATTTACGTTTCCGCGCTTTCCTCCTCGGCCACTTCCTCTCTTTGGACAAACATGTTCCCGAGTCCTTGCTGAAGCGAAAATTTGTATAATTATTCCTCTAAGTTTATCTGAAAAAGAAATTAGAAACTCACCGCTTCTAGTTCTATTAGGACTGTTTCCATTATGGGTATCATCATAGCTGTGGCGGCGGTGTTCGAGATCCACATCGAGATAAACATTGTTACGAAGAAGAGGCCCAACGTTAATCTGGGAATTTATTAATTTAATTAAAATTAATTAATTGCTTTATTTATTTAAAAAATCGCGTAAATTTTATGTTGAAACTTTAAACCAAGAATAAATAAGTGAATAAATATCATCTCTAGAATCATTAAAAATATTTCCGTTATACTTTCTCGCGCTACTCGTTATTGAATCAAATATGACGAGAAAACGACAAATTCTACAATTTTTAAGGATTAAATATTTTTGAGGACTCGATCAATCTTGTTAAATAACGAATTTCACAAGTGGGCTTGACGAACGAAAACGGCTTTCGCATGATTTAATTAACGAAAAGCACCTTCGATGACTACAACCGATGGTCTTGATGATGAATAACGCCATTCGCATATGCAAGCCGGAGTTCTCGATTACCACCGCGATCACCAAACTGCCCAGAAACATCATTGTGGTATCGTTCATATAGCACAGGCAGGTCTCATTGGTGGACATGATGCCCATCAGCGGGTACAGGACCACCGGGATCATGCCTGTGACGGGCAATGGTAGAACCTCGGTCACCCAGAACATCGCCATCAACGCGACGACGTATAAACATTTCATCGCGAGGGGCTGCCTCCGGAAAAGAAGAAAAGGATCCTTTAACTCTTTCGATTCTTTCGACTCTCTCGATTCCAACAAGTTATCGTAATAATTTGTACATGTGATTCCTTTTCTTTAATATAATATCGCGTAGATGTACGCGCTCCGTTTGTCTTGAATTAAACGCGAGTTTCTTGTCACAATTAATGAACGTACCTTTTCACTCTCGAGCGTCAGTATCGGGATCAGAATTAATGGCCATATTATCACGATGAAGGATCGCCAATAAATAGCTAGGAACTTTAGGAGTAATTTGCCGAATCCGATGGTTTTCCTAAAATTATGAAAAACAACGTTGAGCCGCGGGAAACACATTATATATCAGAAATACAAACATGCCTCACCCCTTATCTCTTTCCTTTCCTCCGGACTCAGTAATTTCCGGGTATGGATCTTCTGATCTGGTAGCCATTGTCTCTTACTGAAATTAAGTTGGAACTTTTTAAAATATGGTTTTAATACTATATATATATATATATATATATATATATATATATATATATAGAGAGAGAGAGAGAGAGAGAGAGAGAGACTAAATATATTTCTAAAAAAAAATTATTTTGTATATGCAGGGTGTTCCATTTTAATCTATCATTTCTTTTATTTCCGTAGGGTAAGATCGAATTAAAAATATGTTCAGACAAAAGTTGTAGGGTTCAAAGGGGGCCAATAGATGATCTTATCGATTTTGAATCGGGAGTCCGTGTTGAGCCCAGTAGAGCCCAAGTCAATTTTTTTAAATGGGAACTCCCCTGGATTCAACACAGACCCCCCGATCCAAAATTTAATAAGATCGTTTATTGGCCCTTTTTGAATCCTACAACTTTTGTCTGAACATATTTTTAATTCGACCTTACTCTGCGAAAATAAAAAGGGTAATAGATTAAAATGGGACATCCTGTATAGAATAATTTTTAAAAAAAAGATTTAGTATTTTTGTATAGAAAAATCACGCTGAAATTTTGAAAAGGCAACAAAATGTTAGCCTCTTATCCTTCGTTACCCTTAAGTCTTATTGTAGAAAATCCCTATGTAAAATAAAGTGTGATATATGCATATTGAAAAAGGACCAGTTCGTAACGAGATTTCAAAAGTTTATTTAACAGGTGTCACCCTGTATATAAAGGCGCCCAACAAGCGCCCACTAAGTACATAGCGTTTATTTTTTACCAAAAACTGAATCGAAAAGTCCTGAACCATTTTTTTTTATAACGCTTAATAAAGAAGTTATTACTGAGTAAAGTCTGGCCAATCAGCGCCGACCTTTAGCCGAGCGCATGTCGATGAACCATGGGCTGGTAGTGTGCCGCTACAGCGCCGGAGCGACGACGATTTTCCATCGCGCATGCCGCTAGCATGCAATATTTGGCTGTTCTTCCGAAAGTGACCCATTGATTTAAAAATCGAGGTTTTGTATATATAAAGTAGAGGTTGAAAAGAGGTCAAAACCAAAGTTTGAGCCACGGCAAATTATTTTTTCGATTTTTATTATTATAAGTAATAATTCAATTCTAGGACATGGGTTGGATTGAGTTAGATTTTTTTCTGGATGGGCGTACATAAACGCAGTGGGTTCCGCCCCTCTCTACGGGGGGCTCCACTTCTGAAAGATATAACCTGCGCCCGGCTAAAGGTTGGCGCTGATTGGCCCGACTTTACTCAGTAATAACTCCTTTATTAAGCGTTATAAAGAAAATGGTTCAGGACTTTTCGACTCAGTTTTTGGTAAGGAATAACGCTATATACTTAGTGAGCGCTGGTTGCGTGTCACCCTGTATAAAAGAACTGTATTTTCTCGAAGATTTTTGAATGTGTTCAATATTATTATACATAAAAATACATTATACATGTATATTTTAACTATATTTTTTCTTGGTAAAACTGCATAAAAGGTAACACAATTTCGATTTTATCGCTACTTAAATATGTTGTAGGGGAAGTTCTTCTGAGTAATTCCCCGCAAGAAATAGGTGAAGGACGACATTGGTTTAGGAGATATAATAAATTAAAGTTTTACAATTTTAATGCTTTTTCTCAGGTATTATAAAGTAATATTAGGATACGAAGGAAATAAAAGGCAATCAAAAGCCAGCGCGGTAATTTGTGCGCATATGTTTTATTACAATCAAATTACATTGATATTTTGACTACGTGATAGACAAAATCACAAAAGCGTACGTTTCGGTCCCTTTTTTGGACCATCCTCAGCGCAATTACAAAGTATATGGAATATATTATATCAAAAATGTGACAGTATTAATACGCAGAACAAGAGTGAGTCACCCATGTTGTCAGATGGTAAATGTGTTATATAATGTAATTTCGAGACAGAAAGAGACTGTCCGATAAAATATACAAATATACTACCTTCTATACAACATGGATGACTCACTCAAGTTCGATATAATTATATTGCCAGTTATTTTTTAATGTAATATATCGGACAGTCTCTTTCTGTCTCGAAATTACATTAAATAATACATTTACTATCTGACAACATGGATGACTCACTCTTGTTCTGTGTATTATTACTGTCACATTTTTGATATAATATATTCTATATACTTTGTAATTGCGCTGCGGATGTTCCAAAAAAAGGGACCGAAACGTACACTTTTGTGATTTTGTCTATCACGTAGTCAAAATATCAATGTAATTTGATTGTAATAAAACATATGCGCACAAATTACCGCGCTGGCTCTTGATTGCCTTTTATTTCCTTCGTATGATATATTCATAAGAGTCTTTATTAGTTAATTTGGTAATGTTAGGAAAAGTGAAGTTTGTGTACGTTGTATTTGTTGTAAAGCAAATATGAAAAAAGTTTTTGTTTACATTTACGGGTTGTGTATATCATGGATATTTTGTCAATAATGTGTTTCATCTATTTCTCGCAGTTCGTTAACAGTTTCAACATGCAACTACATGAATTTGTGAGTCTTATCTTAAAAAATATTACTTCTTGAATGCGTGGGCGAGAAAGGGGCTCTGCCCCTCCTCCTGCACCTTCACCCCGAAAAAATTCTTGTCTAACCCAATTCAACTTTATTTTTAAAACTAAAAATAGGTTTGGATTAGGTTAGAATTTTCTCCGAGCCGAGGTGCAGAGGGAGGAGTGGAGCCCTTCCCCCGCCCACGCGTAAATGTAATAAACAGTTTTTTGCAATGAAAAAATAACAAATTATACAGTATATATATACTTTAATGTCAAATTTTAATTTGTTATATCTCCTAAACCAATGTCGTTCTCCATTTATATATTTCTTGCGGGAAATTACTTATTGTCAGAAAAACTTCCCCTACAACATATTTAAGTAGCGATAAAATCGATGATGTATAACCTTTTATACAGTTTTACCATATTTTTGATTGAATTTTGAAACAGTAGCAGAAAAGAATTTAATGCAAATTATATGTACATTAAATACAGATTTTTGAGAGAGAAGGCTTTGAAATTAAAGGTTCATATAAAAGATATGGAGAACGCAATGATATTTTGTTCTTTTTATTTTCCAAAATTTGATTGATTTAATCTCTTCCATTTTAATTATATTTTTCTATCCCCTCCTCCTATAAGTTTTTATTTATTTTTCTTTTACTAGTATTCACTTTAACAATTTTTCTGTTCAATTATCCAGTGATAATAATCGCAACATGCCAATTCAATGAAGCTCAAACACAAGAGGCTCGAATCGGATCGAGGACCCCGCGGCATTGTTCTCACATGGCCTTCGCGATGTTTGCATATGTATGCAACCACGACGTCGTTTCCGTTTATGCGACACCAGTTATGCGGCTCCCCCTCCTTGTATGCGCTTAATCGAAGTGATACAGAGTCATCCATCTAGATTCTCTTTCATGATCGTTTAACCCTGCGCCATTTACATCAATAACAATATACGACGTTGTTCCGGGGGTCATATGTTTTATTACGGTTTTCTTTGATTATCGTGCACTAACATCGAACGTTTAAGAGTGTATTTTACGAGATATCGAAAATATACTAGCAGGCTGAATATTTGTTGGCAAATTTTTCAACAACACTGCGGAAAATTTGCTCGATAAAACAGAGCTATGTGCGATATATTTTAATTTTTTTCCCCACAATTAGGAAAGACTAAGCGTCAAAATTTTCATTATCCTAAATTGAATAGGTACAATGTTCTTCCACTTAGATCCTCCGCCTTGTCTAGATAAAGATAAAATAAAATATATATAAATGTATCGTAAATGAGATGAAGATGATCCTGTTTTAAATTTATCTAAATTATAAAGCATTTCATCTAGGTAATTCTAAAATAATAACGCTTTTGAGATGAACAATATTAGATATAAAAACAAATATGTGCTTTTTTACATTTATAAGTCTTTATTTTTTTTAAAACAAGTTTTTTTTAAGTATGTCGTTTGACAGACGATTTATATCTGGTACATAAATTTACAACTAAAAAGACACTGATGTAAAAGTGCACACTTAAAAATCCTATATATTATAGTGGTATAAATTAAATTCGCTAAGCATTATCTTAAAAAAATTTAAAAAAGATACTTTTTTTTTATCTAAGATAAACAGAAATAATATTGTATATATTTTGACCATCTGGATAAAGATAAGATAAAGTAATTACATCATTTAGATGATCGTTTAGATCTTATGGATTATCTTTTATCTACATAATAGAAAACAATGTGGATGCATATTTTGAGAACTTTTATATAAGATGTGATTTATATACATATATGTATATATACAGAAGATGTGTCTGCATCAAACTTTGTACAAATATTCCATATACAATAGAAAGTTTCAGATTAATTTGAAATCAATTTTTCTTTCTCTGTCATGTCATCATATGATAGACGTTAGGACATATATTATTTATAAAGGAAGAAATTAAAGTTTCTTCCTTCCTTTATTTTTACGAAGTAACTGATTATTTCAAAGCCAAGTTTTCGAACTTTAATACTTCTGTATAATAATGTTTTGCGATAACGTAGTGTTTCCGATTGATTGCGACGTCGTGCAATCTTTATGCGAAATCAAATGGCAATTCTTATGACATAAACCCTTGAACAATGGAGAAAAAAAAATTGATAATCAATAGTACTCTATTCTTTGAAAGCGCAACGCGATTGCTAAATAACGAATTAGATCTCTTTTATGCGGGTCTTTGATTAGTCCTATAAAAAAAAAGCACAGGCAAGATTGCGGCGGTTTAATGTAATTGATCGTGAAATTATACAGGATAATAGGTAATAATTTGATGCGGTTTGCGATAATCGCAATTAAAACGATGATATATCATGCATATTTATGCGTATATTATTTCTTTTTCAAATGATTTATTGATCCTCTCAAAACACACTCATGTAAATAAGCTGATAATTTGCTTTTCACGCTTATTTTACGCTACGCATATCAAATTAATAGATCTAAAGAAAATTCAAAAAGGAAAAGATTTAAATTTTATTTTAAAAAAACAAATTCAACAATTTTAGTTATCAATGTTGATATCAAGTCAATAGTAATATACAATCAGCGAAAAAATATTTGTTGAAAGTATAATTTGTCTGTAATTACATAAGAATAGATTAATGGATCTAAGTTTATTCGAAATTAAGCTAGAAGAGAAGTTGCATACACGCATACATACACACACATACACACACATGTAAAATAAAAATATATAATAATATAATATAATATAATAATAATTATATATATATATATATATATATATATATATATATATATATATATACAGGGTGGTCCTCGTAACGGTCGCCACGATTTTTAAGGCACTTACAATAATCTGACATAAAAAAGTCATAAACAGAAATTTATCAGTTTCTAACCGGCAACAAATTGCAATAATAAAAATTGACCAAACATTTTTTTTTCCATAAAAAAGCAAGGTCACCTTGACTTTTTTAAATGGAACACCTTATATATTTTTGCATATTCTGGTAGCTTACTTCGAGAGCTTTTCAAAACACTATAATAAAGTATTTTTTTATTAAGTACTTTTTGAGTTATTTTATATTTTATTCTAACATATTTTGATATAAAAATTAAAATATCTCGTAAAATATTTAGTTTTCGATAATCTTACAGTAATACTTTTATGTACAGAATAATGAGACAAATCAATTAGTATCAAAAAATAATCGTTTTTAAGAAAAAGTATATAATTATTTACAATGTATTTTTTTAAACAATTATTTGTTTTTTTCTTACACTAATTGATTTGTCTCATTATTCTGTACATAAAAGTATTACGGTAAGATTATCGAAAACTAAATATTTTACGAGATATTTTATTTTTTATATCAAAACATGTCAGATTAAGATATAAAATAACTCAAAAAGTACTTAATGAAAAGATACTTTATTATAGTGTTTTGAAAAGCTCTCGAGATAAGCCACAAGAATATGCAATAAAAAGTAGGCAGTTCCATTTAAAAAATTGAAGGTGACCTTGCTTTTTTATGGAAAAAAAATGTTTGGTCAATTTTTATTATTGCAATTTGTTGCCGGTTAGAAACTGATAAATTTCTGTTTATGACTTTTTTATGTCAGATTATTGTAAGTGCCTTAAAAATCGTGGCGACCGTTACGAGGACCACCCTGTATATATATATAATTATTATTATATTATATTATATTATTATATATTTATTATTATATATATATATATATATTATATTTATTATTATATATATATATGTATATATATATATATATATATATATATATATATACATATATATACATATATATATATACATATATATACATATATATATATAGTAATAATATAATATAAAAATTTTAAAGAACTATCGCTAGCATGTAAAAGTTGAAACTTCAAACTTGAAAATGCTTTTTTAATTTTTTGTCTACGATGATCTTTTTTGTCGAGTTTTAGCGGTTTGAAAATAACACAATTTTTAACGTATGAAAGTGTTACCTACTTTTTTGGTAGTATATTGTATATATACAGATAGTATTATTGAAAGCGGTACATCAATCTCTTTTTTGTTTGAGCATGACATTCCAGAAACCGTTTGCAATAATGTCGCGCATAAATCTACATGCGTTATGGTAAGAAAATTGTAATGTAATCGCGTGATTAAACATCCACAAACACATTGCATTACCGTTTTAATTTTTCAAAATGTTTTGATACTTCGTCAAATAATTTTTTGAGAAAATTATTATACACAAAATTTCCTTATACATAAAAATGTTTGCGATAATTTTTGATAATAATTAGATTTATGAATACATTCCGCGCTGATACGAATCTGTTTCAGATTTTTTTTTATTCAATCTAATTTGAGAAGGGATTCAAAGGGATTTAATCTTGTGCTCATATTTTGAAAATAGTCCACATATTGAAGCTCGTATTATTTTTGAAACAAATGTAGCGAAATGTTTCGTAAATCTATTGACAAAAATAGATTCACCGCCAGTTTAACTTTGTACTGCATCACGCTATTATCAGCAAAGTCGAAGATCTTCGTATTATTCAATAATTTTATTATCAATGATACTATTGTTTTGACTTAATACATTATATCAAGTTGTTTCGGGAATTATGACTTTTTCATTTTGTATTTTTCTCTCATGATTTCATGTATTTTATTTAAATATGATGAAGAAATTAGTAGCTATTTTCTTATTTTTTTGTTTTAATATTTAATCGATTTCAACGATGCTAGTATTATCACAATGTTTTTATATACGTAAGAAGACTGCATTTATAATGTAATTAATAACAAAACAGCGTATCGGTAAGTAAAAAAAAATGCGAAATGACATTCATAATTAAATAATAATTTTACGCAAAAAACCGAGAGAACTTGTATCAATCTAAAGACTAGACTGACACTTCACAGACATTATAATTGGTAATAACACACAAAATTACGTCATTCAATTACTATCCTTTCCATCTTCCACATCTTTGTCTTCAATATCACGGCAAACATTTACACGATACATTACGAATGAAAGATCATATGATATTTATCGGTGTCTAATTGTAGGAAGAAAGTGTAATTCACGCGATAACAAAAACCATCATGCAATCAATGTAATTACATACATACGTATTACACGTGACTACATACGTATGTTGTAGATAGATAATCGGATCCAAATATAGTGTCGGGTCGTTATCGCGGTCAATGTTGTCAAATGATGATGTCGCGTGTCATGAGCGCGATTATGAAATAATGTATCATAAAATGTTCAGTGTGTAATTTGCAATCCAGAGATCACATCACGATTCTAACAAGTCGGATTTTGGCGCATCTCAAAAAGTGGGATTTTCTCAGAGCCATTATCGCGCATCATTACCGCTCGCGAGCTCCCTCGCGTTTCAGACGCGTTAAATATAGAACCACAAATCGCGTAGGAAAGGGCGATAAAAATATTTAATCCAGCGGCAGATGCGGTCGCTTGTTCTCATATTTGTTTTTCGTAACATTTTACATGCAACATGCGCGCATGTATGTATATATATATTTTTTTTTCTTGTTTATTTTAATGAGACACTTCAAGGATGTTTTGGCTGTACAATACAAGCAAAAAACTGTCAAAATTAAAAAAAAACGTATTTCTTATGTTTATACTGTTTGAAAAATCAAATAAATAATTTCGAATTATAAAAAGGATTAAAGTATCGCAAAATAATATGGTTTTTAACGTCTTCATAAAAGAAAATAGTATATATAATTAATATTTTTCCTAATTTATGACAAAAACTTTTAATTGTGAATACGCCCTGAAGACGGATCAACTGCGAGAAACCCAAAAAAAACAAGTTGTTTGCAGAAAGAGAGAGAGAGAATATTTTTGTACAATTTTTAGTAAATAACTTTTAAACAAGTAAGTGGATGTAAATCAAGTTTTGCACAAATATTTATTAGAGTTTTCTTAATATAAAGTATATGAAAATTTTTATTTCGTTGACAATGTTTCTTCCTTGTCAAATTTATCAATAAGTGCCAAAATATGCGATTTTTCATAAAAATCAATACTGACTTTAAACTTAAATAATTTCTAAATCGTTAAGAGAATTGTGTGCTTAGGTTTTGCACAGATACTCAGAAGAAATAGTAGAACAGTTTACGAAATTTTCATGCTTTTGTCAATGTTTTGACATGCATTCATACATGACACATATATCCTTAAAGATAGCGCGTTTTTTCACGAAGAAAATTTTATCCCTAATTATTGACCCCGAATAAAATTATTCAGAGAAGAGAAATTTTTTTTAAAGAAATGTCGGATAAATATTTATAATGTAACATATTTCAGAATATATATCTCTAACATAAAGAAAAATTATTTAAGACTTTATTTAAGATTTAACATGCGCATGTTAAGTCTAAAATGCGAATTTAATTTTTATATATTGTTATCTATGTTGAAGACGGACCGAAAAACGATCCGAAACGTACATATTTAATGCATACTTGTCAATGAAATTAAACAACAAAAAGTTTGCACACTAATGATCATGATTCGGCTCTTATTTGTCAATTTCTTCACCTAGTATCGTTAGTACTTTGAGCCTATTGCTATTATTATTGTAAAGAAAAATAAACTTTTCCGATTCTTATCGTGTTGTCGAAGATATTGTAAAATTATTTTCGCATTGCTGATTCGCAATATATATCACGCGATTCGTGTACACATTCGCGATAGATATCGAATGCGAATTATTATGCATGTTCATCCTATTGTCGTCGAGTCGTCTCTTCGAGAGCATCCGCGGAAGATTAAACCGGATGCACACCGAGCAAACGAATATCAGTAAAAAGCAGCATTGCTTATAATTAATAATTTTATATATAACAAAAATTATTTTATACAAAGTTTTAGGAAAAATGATCTAAAACAAGATTTTTTAAAATTAATAATTGACGTTGTTTTCACGCTCATTCGTGATCGTTCGTACTACAATTAATTTACACTCTGTCTGGACCCAGCTTAATGTACCGCAATTTGCGCGACATCGAATATTATTAATCTTTTCGACGGGGGTTAAATTCTTTCTCTCGTTGTCATCAATACTCACATACATAAAAGCCGAATTGAAGGTGTTATCGATGTCGTCCGTCGTCGTGCGACACGTCAAAAATAGAAGCTAAAGTGTATTCTATTTTGCCTCGTCTTTTGTTTTTTTCTCTTTTCTTCAGGCGAGGATACTTAACATCTTGCTGTCATTAGAAAGTAATTTGCTTGATAAGATTGCGAAATATTTTTTATAATATATATATAATAATTAAATTTACTATATCTAAATTAATTAATATGCAGAGTGGCCTACATAACTGTTAACAGTTTAATATTTCAAGAACTACGCGATCAATTTTAATCATTTTGATTTTGAATTTTACAGATCTTAGGGGCTTTTAAATCTATGTCAAGATTGATCCCTTCGACACCCTAAAGAATAAATTTTAAAATTTCAAATGAATACCTATGTAAAATCAATTATTTTCGTAATCTACGTAGATAACAAACAACTTTCATCGAAAACATTTTTTTCTTACAACCATATTTTTAAAGGTTACAAGCGTTTAAAATTTGAAGTTAAATGACTTGATTAAATTGGGATTGATTGAAAAATGAAGGTGAAACGCAAAATAACATCATGTAATTCTATTTATACGTGAAATATGTGAAAGGAAAAGTAATGTTTGAACAATCAACTGCAGAAGATGATATGTGACGAATAAGTGAGGCTATAAATGAGCATACCACAGTAACCTTCGAAATGTTGTCCCGAGATTTTATTCTTAGAATAAACAAATGTTTACATATAAATGGTCGACATTTTGAGCATTTAATCTATGAAATTCGAGACCCCAGAATGATTGAAATTGGGCGCGTAGTTCTTGAAATGTTCTATCATGATCACTCTATATAATATAGAAGCAGGAATATATATATATATATATATATATATATATATATATATATATAAATAGCGTAATAAAGCATAATAAATAGCGCATTTTCGTATCACATAAGTTAACTCTGATTGTTATTATAAATTTTATATAATTATTTTATATTATATCTTTTTACAATATACATATATTGTATATATATGTATATATATTTATAATATTTATAATAACAATCGGGATTAACTTATGTGATACGAAAATGCGCTATTTATTTTTTCGCTATAATACTCAATCACGAAGTATCAAATGAGTTATGTAGGTTGTTTTTCACGATCGTCTTTTACGATGTGGTTTCAAGTGAAGCACCATCTTATAACAGTAGGTATATACATATTTCGAGCATTTGTTATAAATAATATTCCATCGGCTGTTTTCAAAGCCACAAATATTTTTAAAACGTTGGAACAATACTTCGCATAAAAAATTATGTATGTGTTGCTTAAGCATGTCATTTTATTTCTAGTCGTTTTTTCAGAGACATCAGTAAGAAATTCCTTCGTATCAAATAAGTTCTATTTAAAATATCGATAACTTCAGATATTATGCATCAATAAAAAGTTACGTAATAAAATCGCGCACAATTTAGTACACTAATTCGACAATTTGAAATAGTTCTTATTTAAAAATTATTGTTTGAATGGAGTTTTGGTAAACGACAAGTTGATATCAATAATTTCCCTGTACACTTCGTATGCGGGAGTTTCGGGACACCCTGTATATCAATTCGCATGAATATTATATACTTCTAAAAGATAACTTACATTTACTCAAAAATTGCTACGAGAAGCTCATTTTTAATTAAATCACAAAGAATCTATAATTCAAAGGACATTCAATAGACCATGCATAAATTTGTATAATATAATGTTATATTATTTTAATATATTTTTTAATACATATATTTTAATATATATTTTATATAATATAATATTTTATTTAATATAATATTAATGTATATTTTATTAATTTATTATTTATTATTTATTAATTGTAATAAATTTTATAAATTGTAAGAAATTATTTTAACATATATATTTTATTATATTAATTGTATTTAAAATATACAAGTTAAAAAACATTATATTCTAATGTATATATTTTAAATACAATATATATATTTTAAATATAATTTAAAACATTATATTCTAATAAAATTAAATTTATACATGATTTATTGAATGTCCTTTTTTTGTACTATAGAGACTTTTAAAGTTTATATAAGTTCTAAGAATCTCTATAGTACAAAAAAAGGACATTTAATAGATCTTGTATAAATTTACACGCGCGCGCGCGCGATAAAATTCGAGAATATATTTTGAGATATTACGAACATAATAGGTACTTGTGCAATATTGAATATCTATGTCTTAAAATCAAGCTCGAACAATCGCAAGTAAATATATCACCGAACGAACGTGAAAAGACGTTACAATTATTATTTTTTAAATGATTTTTTATAAAATTAATAATTGAATAACGCTTTTTTACTCTTTGATATATGTTGATATTCGTTTGTGATCGTTTGTATTCTTTGGGTTTGAATCTGGCTTGATGCGTTAAGTTTTCTAAAATATATGTAGACAATATAATATTAAATATAAATAAAATAATCACAATTATATTACGTCCAATTGCAGTGCACACTTTAAATTATCATGTACTTCTTTAAATTCATTTTATGTAATGTGATCCATCTCTTAATCACCACACTTTAAACAATATACGCCTATAAATATTGCGATCGCGCGTTGCAATAACACAATCGCTTTTGTACGAGACGAGAGGAGATAGTCTGTCACATCATCACTATTAATTTGAATTTATTACAGCAATTGGATTTTCCATAAATTATAAGAATAAAATTAATTAATTTCATAATAATTTTTCTTATCGCACGAATTCACCTCATTTAACGTTAATTCGTCTATTAACTCCCGCTTGTCACGAGCTTTTGGGCGTTGCGTTCCGCGCGCACTGACTGTGCAGGCCAAAAGCACACGAAGTTAAAGTCCGCACAAGTCAAGCCTCATCCCTTCTCTTCTTCGACGCATCCTCTCCTCAGTTCGTGTCTTCCTCTTTGTCTGCCTCTGTCAGCTTACTCTGGCTGTAGTAAATTCTCGAGCCCCGGGACTTCTTTCAGCGAGGATCTTGACCCTGTTAACGAGCGGTCGACAAAATTTTGATCGAGGGCCCCTGAAGGCTCTCTCGAGGAATTTACAACAATACAACTGACCTTTGCCCCTTGAAGCAAAAATATGAGAAGTTGTGGCATAACGCACACGATTGTGTTTTCGGCAAATTTTTGACATTCCGAGATTCTTGAGTAAGATTAGATTTTTTCGAGGTTTCCTGCAATACTGAGGCTCTAAACACGGAAAAATTAATTGGTTAGAATTTGATTCCAGAAACGCTCTCTCGAGGCTCGTTCGTGAGAACGGACGACAACCTTTAAACTCGTGTCGATTTGATAAACCTGAATATTCGATTAGTTCTAAATACATGTACGCAAAATTTTCTTTTCCTGATATCAGAGATTTTTTTGAAGCGATATTGTCTTCTTATAATGATATATTTAGTCTATGTCATTTCCATATTATGTAAAGTGTCATTGATGATAATGTTGCAATTTTATAAAATGGAAAAGATAAGATTTATTAAGGAAATAATATACATAAAAATCGTTGAATAAAATAAATAATTATATTGATAAAATTGTTTTTATATAATAAAATTATATTAATAAAATTGTTTAAAAAGTTCAAGATCTATGTTGTTCGGATATCTCGATAGCCTTTCTTCCGCTTGTCTTTTCTAAATCTCTTAACAATCTCTTTTCCTTTATTTTTTCCAATTAAATCTTGAATAGTTTTATTATTAATTATTTATTTAATCTATATAATTAATTTTCTATTTTAATGGATGATCATAATATTCAATATCATAATAGCCAATATCATATATTTAAAAAATTGTCTTGTATTCGATCCTCGCATCCCGAAGGATCGTCGTCAATCGTGAATGCGGTGTGCATGTACAAGCGAATCCTATTTAAAAAAGCCGAGTTCACAGATTACATCTTTCTTCATCAAAAGAAAGAGACAGAGACCTGAAATGTGTTATGGCAACAAGAAAATCTACATTCCTTCGACCGCTTGTATATACACGGATGGAGAAAGAGATACGAACTTTGCGGATGTGTAAAAGAACAGGATGTCAAAAAAAACATATCGAAAACTGATTACATATTTTGTTCTTCTATCATCGTCCATGTTTTTTTTTTCGTGGCAAATATTCATCCATTCGTTGATAATTTGAAAGGCTAGCAATCTAGTCGCAGCAAATATCTTGCATTTGATCAGCGATTTTAAGGAGAATTAATAATTACAAATTAATTGTTGATTGATATACTGCGTTAAATTGATTGATCGATAAATGAGAGGAAAAAATATGCAAGGAAAATATGTATATGACGTAAAAAATCGTTCTTAAATTATTTCTTTTGCATCGCTATGTTCACTTTTTTAACGGAACTCTGGTGTGAATTTCAATGCGTTCGATTGAATTGCGATTCACCGGAAACCTTCTTTATTCGTGCTCCACATTATTCATTCCACGTACGTGCCGTCACATTGTTTTGCATTGGAGAAAGCCGCGCAAAGCGTCGAATCGTACGTATGTATATGTAAAATCAATATATTCAAGAAATTGATTCAATTAAAACCCATAGTTGTATGATAAAGAGAGCTGCATTATTACTTTATAATATTATTTCTATTTTTCCCGAGTAAAAGAATATATGGAGCTTTTGAAGCTTCAGAGTATGCTAGTGTAAAAACGTGTATATGCATATATGGCGATATTATTTATGGTGTGTATTTCTTATATTTTATCGAAAGAACATGGAAATCGTTTATCATTAATACAGATAACGCGTCTATATTATTTATAAATAATACAATAAATGCACGTTTTTTGTTTTATGATATCATTATTTTCGCATTTGAACAAGCATATATCTGACAGAAGAAACATAAAAGAATTATTTCTTTGTTCAATAATTTTATTAATATTGACGCGAATTTGTTAACTATTTAGAGTATTTTATCGCATCTTATACATGTATATTGTATAAGCTATCTTAATTATAAAATTATGTTGTAATTTTTTTTAATTAATTAAAAAATGAAAGAGAATTATGTTTTGCGGCAAATATTTTAATTAAAAACAAATATTTTTTTTCTAGTTCCAAATTATTTTCGAGAACTATATAGGTCATGCATATCTTCTTTATACACTGAAGATTATAAAAAATGATTATTAAAATGATAAATAATGATAAATAATTAATGATTTCGTAATTTTCATTCTACTCTAAAACGCGCTCTCTATGCAGCTTGTTATTCTTTGTAATTTTTCCGTGCAATTTTGTCATTACAATAATGTTACAATAATGCCCGATAATGCCATACATTAATGGATTAAATTAATCGTTACGTAATAGTCTCGTTGCGCACATTTAAGGAAACCAACGTACGGAATTCTCTTTTACCGTACGCTACCGCGAAATAACGCTAATTCAGATAAACGAGCAAGAATGGTCGGATTCTAATCGTAAAGCCGTTATAATATACCATATTTTTCTTATTTCGAATAATTAGAGCGATTACGCGATTCGTAAACAAACCTAGAATAAACCACCTGACAGCGGAAAATATCACTCGAGCCATTCTCGGTCGAGGAATACTGTATTATTTCATATAATATGATTTGATATTATCTAAGAGCTAAGAGAGAAAATTAAAGAAAATATATTAAATATATTTAACTAATGAAAAATAAACATAATTTTTTAGAATATAATCTTCTATCTAATATCATTAAATTACGAATATCATATAATAATGTATAAAATTCTTATTCTGTTTTTAGCATAACAGATTTCTATTTCGATTAAAAGTCAAAGCAGTTGTGGACTGATTGATACGTTATAAATAATTAATTGATTGTGACAAGCAGTTGCATCAATGTTAATTTTGGTAATTATTTACATTAACAGACACCTCGCCAATGACCTTGACCTTGACATATGTTGTCAAGGACATGACTCTGAGTAACTTTTTCTTATAACTTAATCGGCGGTCTCTTATAATTTCTGAGATATTTAAAGTTAAAGTTTGATTCGAAACGAAAATTTGGTTTGGATTGTACAACGTAACACAAGTAGCAAATTACTCACACCAAATTTGGTAATTATTTACATTAAAAATTTGGTTTGGGTTAGGTTATATCTTCCGGAAGTGGAGCCCCCCCGTAGGGGGGACGGAACCCATTGTGTTCACATATACATTTTCCCATCAACACAACAATTGTGGAATGGATCTCGCTTCGTGTTATAAAGTATATGCGTGGACACAGTGGGTTCCGCCCCCCCCCCCTACGGGGGGGCTCCACTTCCGGAAGATATAACCTAACCCAAATCTTATTCTGATTCAAAACTAAAATTTATGCTTCTGCTTATGCTTATATTAATGTTTCATAACTTTTATTTGTAGAACAATTTTTTAATAAACAATGAGCGCCAACAAAAATCTTTTATGTTACTCAGGGTGATAACCTTGACAACATATGTCAAGGTCAAGGTCATCGAAGCTGCCTCCCCTATATTGCATATAAGCAATATACCAATTACTTCCTTTAGCACTGACACAAAGTAGCAAATTTCTCAAACTTTTTTTGTTTATAACTGTTTAATAAACAGTGAGCGCCGATTAACTTATAAGGAAAAGTTACTCAGGGTCATGTCCTTGACAACATATGTCAAGGTCAAGGTCATCGGCGAGGTGTCCGTTAATGTAAATAATTATCTTAATTTTTTTCATTTAATCTTTTATAATTTACAGTTTATATCGCGCCTTTCAATTTATGAGATTCGTGGATATGTTAGATTATAAATATGCGAAAGGGTTTTTATAACATAGATTGAAAGAATTTTTAATCAATTTAAGATATCCTAATATAAAACATGCTTTGCGTCTACTTGTCGAAAAATCGATGTTAAGATATAACAGCATTACTTTTGAAAATATGAAAAAGATATTTGTAAGATATTGTAATTTTATAATTATAAAAATATTCAGCATTTTAAAGAAATTGCCACGTCAATAATACTTTTAATACCGAATAAAATTGCGTTTGAATTAATTCGCAACAAGATATCATTTTTAAAATAATTATATAATTTACTTGTATATTGTCACTTCGTTGAATATCACCGGAAAATTGCGCCGCGCAACGTTTTAATTAGCGTCGTGCATGTCACGGCATTAAATACGTACCTCCTTAACTTTTCAATATCACTTTTTTTTGTAGAAAATTGAAGCAACTATTTAATACAACAGTTTTTTTGGTTTGAATAAAATAATTATATTCCATGAGTTTTTCATATCTGGAGCGTGCACTTGGCGCCTTTTTTTTTTTGGTAAGTTTTTAATAGTTATATCTTTCTTTTTTTACTATACAGGGTGTCCTAAACCACCCGTACACCCCTTTTCTTTCAAAAACTAAGCATTTTAGAGAAAAACGTTTTGAACAAAAATTGTATGGTTTTGAGGGGAACATAAGATGGTGTCATTGGTTTGACCTTGGATCGCATCGTTAAGGTCAAGTCAAGGACGCCATTAATTTCTTAAATGGAACCCCCTATTTTTTATTGCATATTCTTATAGCTTATGTCGAGAGCTTTCCAAAACACTATAATAAAGTATTTTTTCATTAAGTACTTTTTGAGTTATTTTATATTTTAATCTGACATATTTTGATATAAAAAATAAAATATCTCGTAAAATATTTAGTTTTCGATAATCTTACCGTAATACATTTATGTACAGAATAATGAGACAAATCAATTAGTGTAAAGAAAAAAACAAATAATTGTTTAAAAGAATACATTATAAATAATTACGTACTTTTTGTTAAAAACAATTATTTTTTTTTTTACTAATTGATTTGTCTAATTATTCTGTACATAAAAGTATTACGGTAAGATTATCGAGAACTAAATATTTTACGAGATATTTTATTTTTTATATCAAAATATGTCAGATTAAAATATAAAATAACTCAAAAAGTACTTAATGAAAAATACTTTATTATAGTGTTTTGGAAAGCTCTCGACATAAGCTATAAGAATATGCAATAAAAAATAGGGGATTCCATTTAAGAAATTAAAGGCGTCCTTGACTTGACCTTAACGATGCGATCCAAGGTCAAACCAATGACACCATCTTATGTTCCCCTCAAAACCATACAATTTTTGTTTAAAACGTTTTTCTCTAAAATGCTTAGTTTTTGAAAGAAAAGGGGTGTACGGGTGGTTTAGGACACCCTGTATATTATTTTATAATAGGTTTAATCAGCAGCTTGAATTGGTATTATACAAAGTATTTTAACAAAAGAAATATTTTTATTTTAACTCTACATGTTCTATAAACAATATAGATTTATTAATTTAACGTAATATTATATTACATTTTTCAATCTCTCTTTTCAATATGTTCGAATTATTCTTAAATAATATGTCTTTTCCTTATCATTTTACATTATTTCTAATTATGCAGTCAGATAAAATGCATCTATCATAGTTACGAATAATGAAAAACAATAATTTTGTCTTTTTGTGATACATAAAAAGTATCTATTTATGCATTCTTTCTTTTAAATTAAATTCTTATTCCATTTTTTACATAGAATATTAGATTTAAATAAAATAAGGTAAATGTTCGGATTAATTTACATCTCACGGATCGTTTTCATTTTTACATATATTGTAGAAGGTACATTCCTAAGTAATACACGCTTTGAATTTTGTGGCGCTCTCTTCTAGTCCTAGAGATATGTTATTTTGAAGTATCATAATTTTCGTACTTACTTGTATTATCTTTTCGTTATATTTTACTTACGTGTTTATATTTTTTTGTTTACATTTGCGTCATTTACTTTTAAATCAGAAATAGGTTTGGGTTAGATTATATCTTCCGGAAGTGGAGCCCTCCGTAGGGGGGAAGGGGGAGGCGGAACCCACTGCGCCCACACATCCACACAACAATCGTGGGGTGGATCTCGCTTCGCGTTGTAAAGTATTAAAAAATTACCTCTTTTAAAAAAAAGTGAAAAAGGTGCCAAGTGCACGTGCACAAGCGCCTTTTGCTATAAAAAATAGCTCTTATACAAAATAGTGTTATTTCAATTTGTTGTGAAAAGTTCTTATACAAAATAGTGTTACTTTAATACAAAAACATTTTGATAGTCAAACTAAAAAACTATTTTACAGAATAGTTGTTTTAATTTTCTACAAAAATAGTGAGATACATGATAAAAATATTGCGCCAATAAAAATTTATGTTACAAAATTTATTTATTATTATTTCTAATATTAAAAATTGTATCTCATAAATTGCAATATGATTAAAATAGTGGAACATATTTAAGTGAAAACAATTTTTTATTAAAAAAAACAATTTTAAATATAAAATAACTTTTTAATTAGAGAAAAACTTGGCGGTGCAGAAATACAAAATGTAAATAATATGTTAATTAGATTAGCATATGTTCAGTTTAGCAGCGTCAAGTTTTTCTCTAATTGAAAAGTTATTTTATACTTAAACTTGTTTTTTTAATAAAATATGTTTTTCACTTAAGTATGTTCCACTATTTTAATCACAATTGCAATTTAATTGCAATTACAGCTGCTGTGTTTTTATTATTTTCCTCGCGTTGGGGCAAACCCGGGTACCTACAAACCTCATATAATGAAAAGAGGAAAAATTGTCATCCTGACTTTGTCTTTCTACAAAAACCAGTTGGAAATGGAGACTGCCATTCAGAAAAAGAAACCACTAAAAAAAAGCTTTTTGAGACCCCTAAAGTTAAAAAATTGAATAAAAAAAGTCCTGCAGCAATATAGAGCAAGAGGATATCTTTGTATGTGATTTTTGTTTATAGAATACATTTTTGTATTGTATTTTGATTAAAATAAATCAAGATTTCGTAATTGCACGGTATTTTACATGCTTTCGAATGGGTATTCGATTTTACCCTATCCTGGGACAAAATCGGGTATTTTGACTTCTCAAAAAAATCTTGTTATCTTTGGTAACTAAATATTTTTTTCTAGCAACTAGCCTCATTTTCTCATTTTAAGGTCCACTAAAGACTACTAACAGTTAATAGATTTTTTTTTGCCATCTGACTTTGTAGAAAGCCAAATCCAAAAAGTACTCGGTTTTACCCTACTTTCCTCTACATTTTTTGCACATAAAATCTATGTACATATATTTGCATTATATCGAATAAAGTAACTAATATGATTACTAATATGATATTAATTTTTAATATGTTTTTTCAACTTTGTTCGATTATACGCAGGTATGGGAAAAACGAATACAACTTAGTTCATGTAATTAGTTATTTATTCTTAAACATAACCTGTCTATACCTATACTTGGCTGTGTTTGCTTCGCATAAAAAACTAAAAGAACAAAACAAAGATATCGCAACAGTCGGTAACGAAATGTACGCGCATGTATCGATAAATATGGGACTATATAAAGTAACATATAGTATATTACGATATCTCAACACTCTATCGGAATATATATGTATATATGTGATTCAACTAAACGTAAGATTTAATGAACGAACATAACTTAAATATTTATCCTTCACCAAAGCTTTTGTTAATATATCTGCTGTATTTTTTTATCTGTAGAAATAAATTTTATATAAATTAAACCTTTACTTTGAGCATCTCTAGAAAAATGACATCTTATTTCAATATGCTTGCTTTTTTGGTGAAGCATATTCTCTATACTCAGTACAATTGCGCTTTGATTATCGCATAATATATCCGTTGGTTCATATACATACTGATTGCCATACATTTCTTTAATTAATCTACGCAAATGTATAGTTTCTTTCGTCGCTTCGGAGAGAGCCACATACTCGGCTTCCATTGTTGAAAGCGCAACTGATGTCTGTTTTTTAAAACACCAACTTATTGGTCCTCTAGTTAATATATGTATATTTCCTGAACAAGATTTGCGATCATCTAGATCACCGGCTCAATCTGCATCTGTATATGCATATAACGGTTTCTCTGTTTTTTGATACAATATTTTATAATCAGCAGTTTGTTTCAAATAGCGAATGACATGTTTTGTGCACTTCCAATGTTGTAATCCAGGATTTAAATCGTATCTACTTAAAAATCCTACTGTAAATGAAATGTCAGGTCTTGTCGTATTTGCTAAGTAAATGAGCCTGCCTATTAATTCTTTGTATGGTTTATCTTCCATTTCTTTTTTTTTCATCAGAAGTTTTTGCCTCCATTTCTTTTGATAACTTAATACCTGAAGCTAAAGGAGTAGACACAGGTTTACATGAGCTCATTCCAAATTGTTCGATAATTTATTCATTCATATATTTCTTTTGTGATATTTTTATTGATCCTGTATCTCCATCTCCTTCAATTTGTATTCCCAATATTTCGCTTACCGGTCCTAAATCTTTCATTTTAAAAAATTTATTTAATTCTAACTTAACCTTACACAAAATTTCTGTTGATTTTGAGGCTAAAAGTAAATCGTCCACATAAACAACTATTATTACATTATGGCCATTAATATTGCCTGTATAAACACAAGCTTCTACCTTAGATGCATTGAGCCCAATTTCTTTTAATTTTTCACTAAGTTTATGTTGCCAGGCACGGCCTGACTGTTTTAAGCCATAGATGGGATGAGGTAGATGATATACTTTATTTTTATTATGCTCGAACATTGGGGGTTGCTCCATATATACCGTTTCTGATAAATCGTCTTGTATATATGCTGTAGTTACATCCATTTGATGTATATGATAACCCATTTCCACACTTATTGCTAAGAGTGTTCTTATCGTTTGTATTCAAGCAACAGGAGCGTAAACTTCTACATAATCAACGCCATATTTTTGCTCACATCCGCGTGCAACTAACCTAGCTTTGTATCTATCTATTTCGCCATTTCGAAATCTTTTTATATGGAAAACCCATTTCGAAGAAATTACTCTTATATCTATTAACCAAGATGATCTATTAACCAAGTCCCATGTTACATTCTAATAGTGAATTACATTCGTCTTTTATGGTATCTAGCCATCTCTCTTTATCAGATCTTTCTAATACATCCTCTATCGTTTTTGGATCGTTATTTAAAACATTTATTGCAACGTTTGCTCTATGATATTGTTTTTTTAGGACGTCCTGACTTACTAGTCCTAATAATTTTAGGTCTTCCTTGAGTTTTTTTACTATTTTCGGAGATTGACACTTCTGTATTTAACGCATCACTAGTATCTTCGTCTATACTAGAATCTAAAATTTCTTCTAAATTTTCTGACTTAATTTTTTCTTTTTCAACTACGGATTCTATATCCTCTACAATTTCTAACATTTCTGGCCTGTCTCTAATGTTTATGTTAGGTAATAAATCTACATCTATAGATTCTATTTTATTATCATTTACATCTTCAATAAACGAACATCTCGACTTTTAATTATTTTTGTGGTACTGGGGATCCATAGTCTGTAAGCCTTAGATTCATTAGAATAACCAACTAAAATTGCTTTTTCCCCTTTTGGATCAAATTTTGAAATACCTGGCCCTTTCTTTAAGAACCGTAGCGTAGGAACCAAAAATTTTTAAAAATTTGACATTTGGTTTGTGATTTGACCACAGTTCGTACGGAGTTATACCCTTATTTGCCTTTGAAGGGCATCTATTTCGTAAAAATACTACCGTATTAATGGCCTCAGCCGATAAACCTTTCGGTACATTTGACTTAATTAACATTGCACGCGCCATTTCGACGATTGTTCTATTCGCACGTTCTGCGACTCCATTTTGTTGTGATGTGTATTTGACTGATAATTGTCTCCTAATACCTTGACTTTCTAAATAATCACTGAATTCTTTACTTATACGGGGTGTTAGAAAAGTCTGGAAACGGTCAAATATCTCGTAAACAATGCATTTTAGAAAAAAATGTTTCAGACAAAAGTTGTATGGTTTCGAGGGGGACATAAGGTGGTGTCATTAATTCGACCTTGAATAGTTGCTTGAAGGTCACGTGAAGGTCACCTTCAATTTTTTAAATGGAGCTGCCTACTTTTTATTGCATATTCTTGTAGCTTATCTCGAGAGTTTTTCAAAACACTATAATAAAGTATTTTTTCATTAAGTACTTTTTGAGTTATTTTATATTTTAATCTGACATATTTTGATATAAAAATTAAAATATCTCGTAAAATATTTAGTTTTCGATAATCTTACCGTAATACTTTTATGTTCTTTTCCGAACTGGGCCCATAACCTGTTCGATTATACGCAGGTATGGGAAAAACGAGTACAACTTAGTTCATGTAATTAGTTATTTATTCTTAAACATAACCTCTCTATACCTATACTTGGCTATGTTCATACTCGTACTGCTTCGCATAAAAAACTAAAAGAACAAAACAAAGATGTCGCAACAGCCGGTAACGAAATGTACGCGCATGTATCGATAAATATGGGACTAAATAAAGTAACCCAGTAAGCAATTTGATAACAAATTGTTGCCAAATTGGCATCAAATTCACTCAAAACTTGGTAACAAATCCAGTGCCATCTGTGTCCGCATTAAGCTTGTGTTTTGGTGACAAAGCTTGCTGACATAACCTGACAGCAAATTGACGGCAAAAACCGAGCAAAGCTTGACATGATTTGACGTCAAATTGGTGGCAAAAATCGAGCAAGATCTGCGCAGGACAATCTGACAGCAGATTGTCAGCAAAAACCGAACAACTTCTGCAGCTTTTGGCCATTCATATAAAATAGTATATTTAAATGGATTTAAAGTCTCAACCCTAAGTAACAAAATAATGATAAGTTTTAATCATAAAATGACCATGAGATAATTAGACATCCTAAGTTAGGTCTCATGAGACCCAAAATATATCACATCTACGGGAGACCATTTTCTGACGTTCTTTTGATGGCAAAAATAAGACAAATTACAATATTGTTATATAAAATCATATATTAATGTATTAAAACATATAGGTAAATTTAAATAATTTAATATATAAAATTAAAGATCTTTTTGGACAGAAATTGTTCGAATAAGTGAAAATCGAACAATTATCTGTCCGATTTGCCAAAAATCAGTTCAATACCTGAATTTCCTGTATAAGAATTGTGTCAAAAATTGAACTGGTAGAAATATATATATTATAATATTATTAGCATTTTACAGGCTTTATATACACTCATGACAAGAATTTGAATACGGGTATAGATAATGAATAACGCGCCGCATAGCAATAAGCGACTGAACTATTTTATAATACTTTGTAATAAACTCCAGATTCTGTTCGGTTTTTGCTGTCAATTTGCCATCAGATTGCGCACTCCAGATATTGCTCAGTTTTTGCCGACAATCTGATGTCAGTCATGTCAGCAAGCTTTGCTCGGTTTCTACCGCCAATTTGCTATCTAGTTATGTTAGCAAGCTTTGCTTGGTTCTTGCCGGCAATCTGCCAGCTTAATCGGTAATAACAACTCTTGTACCAAACTTGCAGCCTTTTTGCTGACAATAATTTGTAGCAAGCACTTGGCAATATCTGTTAGAACAGACATGGCTGACTGGAAACATACATATTACGATATCTCAACAAACTTTTTTGAATTTTGAATTTAAAATTTAATATAACGAATATAAAATTTGATATAACATTGTAATTACTTACGTATTTATGTAAACCTCTATTGTTAGTGCAAAATTAAATATCTTTAAAGATATTGTTAGAATACTGACAGAAGTGAAGGGCAGAGTCAAGAACTTTACACATGTCTTCAACAATCGAAAAGAATATATATTGTTTATTAACAATACTCAGAACTTGTAACGTAAAAGAAAAACTCTCATATATATCTATATTCAAATGATGAAGAAGAATTTATGAGGCGTTCCTAAAACAATAAAAACCGTGGCATCCATAGGTGTCGCCAGCAGTATGTTACTATGATTTCCAACACTTCCTTTCAGAATAACTGATGCTTTTCGTCCACTAGACCAAGCTTATGTCGAAACTTTTCAAACTTTTGACGTCCCAAGGGCTTGGTCATTATATCAGCTATTATGTCCTCCGTATTTGCATGCTCAATGCGGACTGCATCTTCCTAATATTTTTCTCTAACGAAGTGATACTTTACTTCCACATGCTTCGTCCGCTTGTGGCACTCGGGATTTTTTGCCAACTTGATTGCTCCAACATTATCAACCAAAAGAGTAGGAGTATAACTGATTTTTGTAACCTTATTTAACAGATATCTCAACCAAACCAGTTCCTTGGTTCCTTCATTGGCAGCAACATACTCTGCTTCGGTTGAAGATAATATAACGCAACGCTGTCTTTGACTTAACCATGATATAGCTGCTCCTAAATGGAGGCTGACAATTCCAGTCCTCGAACGTCTAGTAATAGGACTAGAGACTTTACTCCTGTAAAGTCTGAGTCGCTAAATACTTGTAATTCTTTTTCTTTATAGTTTTTTTGAAACAACAAACCATAATTAGTAGTGCCTTTCAGATATCTATAAACACGTTTCATCGCGATCCAGTCAGTCTGAGTTGGAGAATCCAACTTTGTTGAAACTATGCTAAGAGCATATGCCAAGTCCGGACGTGTTGCGGCCATGAGATACATCAAACTACCAATTGCTTGCCGATATGGTACTTGATCCTCTAAAGCTTCCTCTGAATCTGAATTGACCTTCAATTGGCGTTGGTTTCGACTGTGCCATACCGAATTTTTCTAAAATCCTCTCAGAATATAAGTGTTGAGTTATAAAAAGGGATTCGTCCTCTAGTTGTTTAATTTGTATTCCCAAAAAACTATCAAAGAATCCAATTGTGACTTTGAATTCCTTTTTTAACTCACTTATGTAGAGATCAATTTCTGTTTTGTCTGACCCAGCTACCAGTCCATCATCTACATAGATGACAATAATCAATTTCTTGCCGTTTCTCTCTTGGGTAAAAAAACATGGATCCGCTGAGCTCCTTTTCATTTCTTGTTTTTTAATGACTTCCGTGAATCGATGGTTCCAACAGCGAGGTGCCTGCTTTAATCCATAAAGGCTGCGCTTTAATTTGCACACTCGACCCGTTCCATTATTATACCCTTCTGGCTGCTTCATATAAACTTCCTCCTTGAGTTCACTGTTCAGGAACGCGGTCGTTACATCGAACTGAAGTAACTTCAGATTCTCAGCCGCAGAAACACTTACAAGGAGAGGTCGCAGCTGACTCTTCACCGATTTTGATCTCCTTTTTTGTGGTGAATCTTCATTGAATATAGTTAAGCTCTGTAAGAGCTTTTCATCCAATGCGCCTTGTAAGTAGTATTTTTTTATACTTGGAATTTGGAGAAATTTTAATGTAGGTTGTAAGACATAAAGAAAGACACTTTATCGAACAGTGCCATTGGCGTAGGGAGTAAGCGCGAGTACACTAACAGCGAGAACCCAGGTTAGAAACCACCTACGCTGTTAACATTTTTTTCCTTTTTTTTGATTATTTGATATGTACATGTAATATGCATTATTTACTACATAGAAATAAATATTTGGCATATATTAGATAGACATAAATCTTCTTATATATTTGCCTACATAAAATTACTGTGAAATAAACGAAATATTTTACAGAGAAATGTTAATACTTTTATTTTTAAAGATTTTTATACATTTTCTAAAATTTTTTGAATAATGCAATAATAATAATAATAATAATAATAATAATAATAATAATAATAATTGTTCGGGAGTCGACCTCGACGAGATCGCCCGAATCTTGAGAAACGCTCAGAGATGAGCGAGAAGCGGTGTGTAACGCGAATCCGTAGATCCGCTGGAGGATAAGGAGATGTTCAGAAAATACTCGATTGCAGATTGTTTTCAATATTCGTTTAATTTTGAATAATAGGAGCGAGCGACGGCATGTATTCCGCGACTCCGACGGAAATCTTCAAAATGTCCTGTTAATGACTGCCTTCGAGGCGTTTCGGAAATCTTGCAGAGCTTCTTGCTAGAGGCTCTCGCGAGAACGGATATCTTGCACGCGGATGCCGGATGTTGCTTGGCGCGAGGCACATTCGCGGAACGGTTAACGCGCGTCGACTCTCGGACTCCACACTCTTAACAATCACAAACTCAATAAGTATAGAGCAGGTAGTAATACAGACAATGAAGCGTCTTTCGCACTGAGTTCGATGCTCGATTGTATGCTGGAATGTCGGTTGAGAATTTACAACGAGAATGACGAAAGCGCATACGACACGAGCGAATTAAACAACAGCAGCGCGAATGGTCTATGAGTACCGCGACACGACACGAGCGAGAATACGACACGAGATAATATCATACGACAAATTATGATACGAGAAATTATGATCGATTGCTATCGACCAGCTCGAATCGTCGTCAGCGGCAGACTGAATAACGACGGAAAAGAGTCGAGGTCGACCGATGTCCGTAATAGGATTTTTTCGGCACCGATCGTTCGAGAATCTAGATGTTTGTCACACTTTTTCTTTGTTTTGATCATGCGATCACGCGCCGATCGGCTGATTGCGACGATGTTTATTCTCGCTCGTGTTTTGATTGCGGCTCTTACCGTTCAGATTTGTCGGTTGAATTTACAGTTTAAATTTATCGATTAAATTAAACGTTTCCATCTTGAACAATAATAATAATAATAATAAATAACTAATATTATTGAATTACAAGTAATAAAAGCTCCACAAGATAAAAGACGAACAAAGAGACAGGCAATGAGAGCCAGGCGCAAGTTATCGGGCGCAAAGAAATTAATGTTAATTAGTATTAAAATTATAAATAGATATAAAAATAAAAATACAATGAGCGTACGTTTCGGCCCGTTTTTGTGCTATCTTCAGCGCAAGTTAAAAGTATAATTAAATTATCGCAATCGGACAAACTATAACATAATAAAGTCGTCTAGTAAAATAAAAACATGATAAATATGACATCAGTAAATAAAGAAATAAATAAATATATCAGTGAATAAAAAAAGATAAATATGACATCAGTGAATAAAAAAAAAATAAATAAATATGACATTCAAGAAAATTTTAAAAAATGTATAAAAATCTTTAAAAATAAAAGTATTAACATTTCTCTGTAAAAATATAATATTTAATTTATTTCACAGTAATTTTATGTAGGCAAATATATAAGAAGATTTATATTTATCTAATATATGTCAAATATTTATTTTTATGTAGTAAATAATGCATATTACATGTACATATCAAATAATTTTAAAAAAAAGGAAAAAGATGTTAACAGCGTAGGTGGTTTTGAATCTGGTTTCTCGCTATTAGTGTACTCGCGCTTACTCCCTGCGCCAACGGCACTGTTCGATAACGTGTCTTTTTTTATCTTAAGTGTCTTTCTTTATTTTAAGTGTTCTTTCTTACAACCTACATTAAAATTTCTCCAAATTTCTTCAAATTTCAAGTATAAAAAAATACTACTTACAAGGCGCATTGGATGAAAAGCTCTTACAGGGCTTAACTATATTCAATGAAGATTCACCACATAAAAGGAGATCAAAATCGGTGAAGAGTCAGCTGTGACCTCTCCTTGTTAGTATAGCTCTTACTGTATCATATCTAGCCACCGGACTAAAGGTCTCATCGTAATCAATGCCTGCTTTTTGTGTGTAGCCTTTTGCCACTAATCGAGCCTTGAATCTGCCTCGTGTGCCATCAGCCGTTGTTTTTATTCGCAATATCCATCGATTCTGCACGATCCTTTTTCCTTTCGATCGATTGACCAGCTCCCAAATATTGTTTTCAGCCAGCGAGGACATTTCATCATCCATTGCTTTCTTCCATTCTTGAGCCTCATCTGATTTTATTGCAGAGTCATAAGATTATGGATACAGATCTTCCGTCACGTATGCATGTACTTTAGCCACTAGTTAGAGTTTATCTGGCTTTCGAATTTCACGCTTACTTCGACAAAATGTTATAAGTAGACCTAACCTAAGTCATCTTCATGGTCGCTCTCCTCGATTGCTTCCTCGTAGACATCATTATTATCTTCTTGTATTCGGCGTTTATCACCAGTGTTGTCTTCACTAACTGTTTCCATGTTGTCAATCTGGTCGTTCCTATTGCTTCCAGTGTCCGTATTCGAGTTTATAACCAATTCGAGCCTTTTTTGAATTATGGTTTCTGATTTAAAAATAACATTTTGACTACACTCTATTTTATTCATCTTGGGTAACCAGATTCTATATCCATCTTTCTCACCACAGTATCCGACAAGATAACCTTTGTTGCTTTTTTGATCAAATTTCTGACGCTTTCGTTTTGGAAAGTGCACGAAACACTCCGTTCCAAACACTCTCAAGTGATCAAAGTTCACGGCTTTTTTATTCCATAGCTCGATAGGACTCTTTTGCTTCACTGGAGTTGGTCCTGAACGATTTAGAACATATACCGCTGTGTTAACAGCTTCTGCCCAACGTTTGATTGGTAAACCTTTTGTGTGTATCATAATGCGACCACTTTCGACCAGGATCCTGTTTTCCCGTTCTGCCGCTCCATTTTGTTCAGGAGTATATAGCATGGATTTGCGAAAATTTATTCCTTTTGACTCCAGAATTTGACTTCTATATTGTCAAACTCCTTTTCTCCATCGCATAACAGCTTCTTAACAACATATCCAATCACACTTGCCTCATTCAGGAACGTTGAAAGACACCCAGCCATCTCAGAATTTTCCTTCAAGAAAAATACTCTTCGATATTTTGAGAAATCATCCTTGAAACATACGAAGTATCGGGATCCTCCTATAGACTGCTCCTGCATCGGCCCACAAACATCGACATGGATCAATTCACCAGGCTATGTTGATCGATCCAGTCTGTCCCTAAAACTGACCCTTGCATGCTTGCCTAGAACACATCCTTCACAGAACTCGTCATCAACAGTTAATACCTTTCTGCAGTAGAATTCTTTTGACATGACTCTTTGCTTGATGACTCGTTCGTGCCACAGTTTCAATGTGCTCTCGGTTGAGGCTACGTGACCTTCAACAGCTTTCTCTGGAATCAAAACTCACATCTATAGAGCATATAGATGATTTGATGTTCTTCTTCCAACGAGTCGAATCTTTCCATTCTTAATGAATATACATCCTCTTCTGTCAGCCTTGAAACTGAATCCTCTATCAATATTCTGACTAATTGAAAATAGATTTCGTCCAATTTTTGATACATACCAGACATCCAGGAGATGATTTCGATACCAGTTACCTTTTATTTTCATTTCAACATTCATTGCACCTTTTAGGTTAATATGACATCTTAGTTACCTACTTGTACTGCTTTTGGTGTGGGAAGTGCCTCATACGTCGCAAGGTACCTCTGGTAGCTTGTCATGTGAGTCGAAGCTCCCGAGTCTACCAGCCAGGCATCCTTCTTCATGACACTATTAACAGAGACATAAAAGGCTCTGTATTCATTTTTATTTACTATAGCTACGAAAGCATTGCCTTCTGTTTTTAAGTTCTTCTTAGACTATCTGTTTCTTCTTCTTTAATTTCTCTGGACAATGTTTAGCCTGATATCCGGCTTCATGACATATAAAACACTTCCTTTCCTTTTTCTGAATGTTTTCCTTTGTTTTAAGCTCAGTCTGCCTTTTGTTTCCTAATTTTACTAGCAGTGCCTCCGTCTCGCCGTTTTTTATTGGTAGCCTCTGCTCGATGAGTCAACCTTTCAAGCAGTAAATTTACTGTTCGCGTCTCCACAGGAACAGACACTTTTAAACTCAAAATATTGAGAAGGAAGCGTTGACATAATGCTACTAGTCAATAAAATCTCAGGCAGTTCAGAATTTCCTAACTTTTTTAACTCGTCATTTAGCTTCCTAAAATTTCGTTGAAGACGACCAACGTGTGTAACAATCGTTTCACCTACCATCTTTTCACTAGTAAAAAATAATTTCATTAATCTATCAATCCTCTGACCAGAGCTTTGTTCATAAATGGATATCAACTTATCCCATATTGCTTTGGCGGTATCACACATCGAAGTCATATCAACATGCTCATCATTTAAACTATTAACAATAATGAGCTGAGCCAAATCATCTTTTTTTTTATGTGCTTTTAAACTTGCTACGTACTGTTCACTTTTTACCGCAGCGTCCGCTGGTTTTTCAGGTGCCATCGTTTGACCTGTTACAATATCAAAAACATTATTATGACGAAGTAACAGAGTTACCTCTCTTTTCCATTTTGTCCAGTTCATAGCTCCTTCCAGTCTCTAAACTTTTGCCTTGAAATCCAACGACATTTTCTACCGATATATTAACCAACAAAAAAACAACGCGTATCACTCTCTTATTATTACAAGCTGAGTTGGGTCCATAACCTGTTAGAATACTAACAGTAGTGAAGGGCAGAGTCAAGAACTTTACACACGTCTTCAACAATCGTAAAAAGAATTGTATATTGTTTATTTATAATACTCAGAACTTATAACGTAAAAGAAAAACTCTCATATATATCTATATTCAAGCGACGAAGAAGAATTTATGAGGCGTTCCTAAAACAATAAAAACCGTGGCATCCATAGATATCGCCAGTAGTATATTACTAGATCTGTTAGTATGATTTCCAACAGATATTATATCGATTATTTTATATATACTATTTATTTAAACAAATTATGATGTTAATCATAATAAAAAAATTACCTAATATAGAAAAAATGTTATCATCGTGAAATGCAAAGAAGGCCTCGATGGGACAAGGAATGAGTTCAATCAGGTTAACAAGGGAATTAATAACTAAAATCCTTTGTGTTTTAAATCTGGAGCATTATCATAGAATATTAGCTGATTCAGGAATTCCACACGTAAAGCACAGAGGGAATTCGACTATATTAAATCTAAACAAATTTTCCCTGAGGAACGAATGATTACTACGCAGATGACATAAGGAGACATCTCTTTCCTACCGAGATTTGTCTTATGGAATTAAGATTTTCTTTTGGCTTCGTAAATATGCTTAAAATACATTATACTTTTTTCCCTAACGGTGTTGTTGCACATTCAGCAAGCCAAGCAACTAATTTCTCCTTTCATAGAAGTTTTAATGCCTCCGTAGAGAATCCAATCTGAGAATCTCTAACGACAAATCGCTTCTTTAGCTTTAGCATCCGCGAGTTCGTTTCCGCGGATTCGTTTCCGCGGATTCCTTCATGTGCCGGAATCCAGATTAATTCCACCCTAATTCCGGCGGCGTCCAATAGTCGAATTTTATCCTTAATAAGGATAGGCCAATATGATTTTCTTCCATGAATATGTGTGTTGATTAAAGTGGATAGAACTGATCTAGAATTTGAAAAAATGACACTGTAGAGAGAGCCAGATTCTTAAATAATTTCTAAGGCTTTCAAAATTATAAGATCTTCCACTGAAAGAATAGCCAAAAATTCAGATGATTTGAATTGCTTTGAAATACTGCCATCAAAAGATATGACTGAAAAGCCTGAGAAATTAGCATTCTGAGATTTAGAGCCATCTGTAAATAAACAAAGAGTTTCTAAGTACGTTATCAAATATACGAGTAATAAAACTAGTATTTGAATTATCAGAATTCTTGAGAATCAAGCTGGAGTGGAGGTCAACTTCCGTTTAAGGGAGAAGAGAATTATAATGTCTGGACAAACCTAACAATCTGATATTCGCCGCCAGTAAATAGGAGATTCGTTGGACTTCTTTAAAGCAGTTAATTAGTTGACAGTCCATAAATTTGTTAATTATTTTCGAATTATTATCTATTTCCTCGATGTTCTCTAATATAGGCATTAAAAGGTGACAAGAATTGTTATATATTTTTTTTGTTATGTGCTTTATTTAAAAGTGCTGAATTATTTAAAAATAATTCAAACGTAGATACTTTAGACGAAGATCAAGGGCAGGTTTTGTAGCTTTCACTAAGATGATATTAGTTGGAATTGAATTTCCAAGTCCAAGAGCTAAATTTAATGCTTTATATTTCATTCTATTGAGCTTCAGAGTATCTTGTTTGGACAATCCGTGCAATAAAAATTCACCATACTCAATTCTAGATCGAATTATATTAAATAAAAGTTTATAAGAAGTTTAAGATCTGTTCCTCCAAAATATAACATAAACATTTTATCGTTCTAGATATGTTGTATGTGCCTGAACCAATTCAAATTTGACGTAGACCCAAAAACTTTACTACAGAAGATTTACTGATACAAACTCCTTTATATATATGGTTATATATATGATATATAGATTATTTATGCCTAGGAAATGTTTCCTATGAGAGAAAATACAAAGTTTGGTTTTGTCAGCAGATATTTCGAGACCTAGTGTGGACAGGATCTCCTTTGCTATGCTCATAGCATTCTCGAGAATATTCAGTTCTATTCGTATAGGATTGTTATTTGTAATAATAGCTACATCATCAGAGTATTGAATAATACTATAGTTATTATTTTTAATTTCGTCTAGATCAGCCACGTACTAAAAGTAAAGCATTGGACTGAGGACATTACCCCGAGGAAGTCCTTTGTAGAACCAGGTTATTTCATCTATGTCTTTATATCTACAGTGAAGTTGTCTTGATGAAGTTAAGTTATAAATAAAATGAAGAGTATTTGAAGGAATGCTTAATTTGACAAGTTTTATTATTAATACATCTATTAATACATTGTCATACGTTGATTTAATCTCCAAGAAGATAGCAGCTGTTGCTTTGTTTAATCTAAAAAACTTCATGATATTAGAATATAAAATAGAAAGGTTATCAATACATGATAGACTTCTTCGAAATCCGAACTGAAAATTCGGAAGTAAATTATGATATTCGATCCATCAATTCGATCTGTTATGAATAATTTTCTTAAGTATTTTACATACACAAGGGGTTAAAGAAATAGTCCTAAATTTATTTTTATCCGCTTTAGGGATGAAAATCAAATATCTTTTCCATTCCGGAGAAAACATTTTAGATGAAAAGATATCGTTAAGTATCTTCAAAAGAATATCAATGCCTGTCAGAGGAATGGCCGCGATAATTTTATAATCGATCCCATCAAATCCCGGACTGTATTTTATTTTAAGGTTATTTTTTAAGAATAACAAAACGTATTTTTTCCAGGCTAAATGGTAAATCTAAAAAAGGATCGAAGTCATAATTAGAGAACATCGGAAACTTTCGTTTCTTGGAAATTCCATCTATTTTTGAATTCTTTTACAAATCATCTTCCAAATGTAGAAAGGATTCGTGTCTTTTCTCTTAAACTTTTGCAAAATGTACAAAAATTTTTTGTTTTTATTTTTCGAAAGTCTATTCTAGCTTCAGTTTCTGCTTTCTTAAAGTTAATAAAGTCTATCCAGAAACGAGAAACTTTAAATTTACCTATAGCATCTTTATGTAATCTAACTAACTTGTCACATTCTGAATTTCACTATGAGCAAGATGAGGATCTTGACCACGTTCGAGACTATGCAGTATTAGAATCTAGATAGAATATCAGGAAATACTTTTTTTTGGAGAGGGGATGATTCTAATAATTCTTCGACTTTATTATTGAAAAACTCCCAATCATTTAAGAATGCAATTTAGAAGAACCTATATAGCGATGGTAATCCAGAACCGAAAAGCAATATTTTATAAAAATCGAGAAATGGTCACTTCCCAAGAGTCTCCAGTTACCTGCTAATCAAAGTCCAAACCAATATCTAGTATTAAATTCCGTTAAACCATCCAGCAATTTGATACCAGTTTGACAATCTCCGTCAAGAGGGCGAGACGCGTGGGTCGTTTAGAAGTCATGCTGATGCGTATCCCGAGCGTCCACATGATTAAAAGGGTGAAGTTTTAGCCGGTAAGCATCCGGCATATTCCTTTACCCCGGGGGTCAAGGGAGACTATAACGGTTTCTCCTCCGTTATCACAAAAAAGGAGTGTCCCCAAACATCATGATGTGCATTGAAATCTCCGCCGAAAAAACAACTATTTGGAAATCGTCCGCAAAATTTTTTCCAATTAAAAGTCCCAATCAGAGGGCTGTCAGGGGCCTATAGCATGAAACAAAAGTTATCTTATCAGAATTCGCAAAGAGGTTAATAGCATATACTTCGATGATTCCACTACAAACACCTGACTTCTCTCTGAGTATTTGATATCATTTCTAATTCCTAGGGCTCACGGTGTTCAAAATGATCCTTCCTTATTACATCGAAGCCCTTTAATATGTCTGAGAGATTTAACCATTTAATGTCTTTAAAACAAAAAAATGTCAATATCCGCGATATATTTACTTAATTCTATCAATTTATGTTTAAAGTTTTTACAATTTCACTGTAACAGTCTAAAATTTTTTTTCGAGTTCACCATTTGGGAACAATTTATTACCAATTGACTCAACCTTGACCCGTAGATTCTTCATCCACTGGTTCTTTTCAGGAAAATTTGATAAAGTATTATCGATGAGATTCAGAAAAGATAAAATAATTTTTTTTAAATCTTGTGATTTATTAGTAACAATTATATTATCCATACATGAGTTATGAGAAGATCTTACTTTCGATGATTAAGTACTATCAATAGATGACTGATAGAAATTTTTCGTTTTACTTGATTTTCTTATTTGAGGAAATTTTCAGGAGTTTTGAGTAGCCCTTCAGACACAGAACATCTGGTGACGGATGGATTTTCTTCCATAATTTTCTTCGCTTCAAAAAAGGATATATTGTCCATTTGAGGATCGCTGCATGTTTTTGGTACTTACGCACTTTCTGTCGAATGAGGCATATTCTTCGTTACAATTAATGCAACATCTTTTTTCAGTATATGTAAGCTCCTTGGACAGTCGATGATTTCCTCCATAGACCAGATTCTTTTCTTGACAAGTTTTACTTACGTGGCTTAATCTATCACATTTAAAGCAAATTTACCGTTAGAATATAATGTGACATAGAGATTTTAGCTTTCCAGATAAAGATGGAACTAGGTAGATTTTATCCCTTGAATTCCAGACAAACCGAACGCGAATCAACCCATTTGCCTAATTTTCTGTCCCTTTTCTTTAAACGGAAAGAGTTTATCACATGAATCTTATTTTTATTATTGATTCTTTTTTGAAGTTGCGACAGGGATAATTCAAGAGGTACATCCTATATAACTCTCCTCCGATATATCAAATGACTGGGAATAAATGCTTCCAAATTTTGAGTCTTCAGGTATAGATTAGATGTAGCATTAATTGCTGCCGATCTTGAGACAAATGACGTTTTCCAACAATTTCTGGAAATATTAGAAATCTCATCAAATTTGATCCCTGCTTTATCCAACTTAGATGAAATCTACAGGATTGAGATCCTCTTCATAACCTTGATTTTATTTCTTTGTCTTAAAAATACGACGAAATGACCCTTATATGTAGTGTCATACAGATTTGAGATGTTTATACTTAAGACCCTAGCAGTATGCCAGTAGTATGCCAGCAAATTCAATCATGACTTCGCAGCAGATTTTGCTCTGCTGCGTCCTCATTAAGCTTAATTTCTGGCAGCACGGTTTGCCGATATAATATAATAGAGAAAATGGAGCAAAAATCGAATATTATTTGCTATTACGTCGTGACAATAGATATGTAACAAATATCGAGCGAAGTCTGCCATATCAGATCTGACGGCAGAAATGCGGCAGATATCAAGCATGGCCTGCCATTACAACGTGCCGGCAGAAACGCAGCAAAAGTCGAGCATTGCTTGCTGTCACAATGTGACGACGAAAACACAATAAAGATAAAACACGCCTGCAAAGCGTAATTGCTAATATAGATACAATAAAATCTGAATATTGGCATAATTATAAATAATTAATTAAATATATAAATTTAAATAAAGTATTTAATTTATTAATAATACATAAATTTCAAGATTTGTATGGAAATTGAACTCTTTATTTTGTTTCAAGAAGTCAATAAATGGACAATTTTTTATTGATCCACTCGCTTTCCAAACTTTTAGTTTAATATTCTGAGTCCTTGTTAGAATTCAGAAATTAAGCTGATAAAAATAGATATTATGGCTCCTGCACACAGGACACAGGACGCGGCGACGCGGCAAGCGTTGCCGCGTTCTGTGTACAGGAGTCATTACACATTTTTAATCTTGTTAACCGCGCTTTGCGATCTTTATATTTGCCTTATAGTTACCTAATCTAACAGAAACTTGATTACGAGATAGATACGTCATATAGCAGTAAACGAAAGAACTGTAACTTGATATAGCATATCTTAATATTGCTGTGATTCTACCATTATTTTATGACAGCAGGTCATGCTGTGTTTCTGTTGTGTTTTTGCTGTTATCTTTTGAAATGGCAGCGCATGCTTAATTTTTGCAGCATTTTTGCCGTTACGCCGTGCTTGCAGATGAACTCGATTTCTAACGATATTCTATCGATATAGCATGATGTGTCATGTTATGTTTAGTTTTTATTTAGATTCTGTTGACATATTGTGCCAACACGCAATGCTTTAAATCTATTGTTTTTATACCAAGAACTTCTGCTTAAATTTTGCAGTATTTTTTGTAGCATATAATGATGCAGAGATTGCTTGTTTTCTGTTGCATTTCTGCCGGCACTAATTGAAATGGCAAATCATGCGCGGCTGCTGCTAGAGTTCTACCGATATAATATGTAATGCATAATTTGCAATACGTGATCGGGCAAACTTGGCTATCTGGGGTTCTCGTACATTATTTTTATTACTTGGATAAAGAGGTTGAGATATAACTTTATTCCTTTCTTGAAGTACCTCCTTAGACGATAGGATAGATGCCACAGGACTAGGGTTCATTTTCTTTGTTCTCTTGTTCATCATATTGTCTGAAGTAACAGGTGTGAACGAATTCACGGCGTCGCACGAATTTTTTGACACTTTTCAGTATTTTCACATAGATATTTTTTATCATTAATTTTATCGAAATCGATTTCCATTAGTGAGTCGGTTGACGAATTGTTACAGAAAGAAGCTCTGTCTATCTCCATTTCTTGATTAGTCCTCAAAAATTCTCCAAAGATACGAAAGGGACATATAAGTTCCTCCCCTTTGAGGGTTGGAAACTTGTCTGTACCGGATACTTTATAACAGTGCTCGGATTTAGTTGCACATTTCGGCCCGATTCCGTGGCTCACGCCTATTGCCCCCCACTCACCGCTCATACGTTAGCGACGAGTCGCCAGATATACATAACCATAGACATAGTATATCTAGACCGAGTGTTGAGGAGTGGGGGCCGATGTGCACGTAGAAAAGGACATACTCTGTTTCGTGCCCCTTGCGTTCTCTCTCGCTCGCACAGAGCATAGCGCTCTCTTTCGTCATGCTACGTGCGAGCGAGAGAGAACGCAAGGGGCACGAAACAGAGTATGTCCTTTTCTACGTGGACATCGGCCCCCACTCCTTAAATAAAGGCAAACGCTCGGTCTAGATATACTATGTCTATGCACGTAACTAAGGAGCGCGACGCTTTGTCTCAGGAGCGTCCGTATATAAGAATGTCCAAATATAATAGTAAGACAATACTTTTCTAAATGCACCGCGAAAATTCTCAAAATTAAAAGTTTTTCTTCAATATTTTATATTTCATTGATATAAAATATTGAAGAAAAACTTTTATTTATAGAAAAGTATTGTCTTATTATCATATTTAGGCATTCTTATATACGGACGCTCCTGAGACAAAACGTCGCGCTCCTTAGTTACGCGTATCTGGCGACTCGTCGCTAACGCACGAGCGGTGAGTGGGGGGCAATAGGCGTGAGCCACGGAATCGGACCGAAATGTGCAACTAAATCCGAGCACTGCTTTATAAGAATAATTAATACACTCAGATATAAACGATCAAAGGACTGTTAATAATATTCAATTAGCTCAAAAAGCACCTCGTCAATCTCTGTAATTGTGTCATTTGATTCGATCGAGCAAATAATTACACACATTAAGGTTATACAGGGTGTCCTAGACCACCCGTACACCCCTTTTCTTTCAAAAACTAAGCATTTTAGAGAAAAACGTTTTGAACAAAAATTGTATGGTTTTGAGGGGAACATAAGATGGTGTCATTGATTTGACCTTGGATGGCATCGTTAAGGTCAAGTCAAAGACACCTTTAATTTCTTAAATGGAATTCCATATTTTTTATTGCATATTCTTGTAGCTTATCTCGAGAGCTTTCCAAAACACTATAATAAAGTATTTTTTCATTAAGTACTTTTTGAGTTATTTTATATTTTAATCTGACATATTTTGATATAAAAAATAAAATATCTCGTAAAATATTTAGTTTTCGATAATCTTACCGTAATACTTTTATGTACAGAATAATGAGACAAATCAATTAGTAAAAAAAAAAAATAATTGTTTTTAAGAAAAAGTATGTAATTATTTACAATGTATTTTTTTAAACAATTATTTGTTTTTTTCTTTACACTAATTGATTTGTCTCATTATTCTGTACATAAAAGTATTACGGTAAGATTATCGAAAACTAAATATTTTACGAGATATTTTATTTTTTATATCAAAATATGTCAGATTAAAATATAAAATAACTCAAAAAATACTTAATGAAAAAATACTTTATTATAGTGTTTTGGAAAGCTCTCGAGATAAGCTACAAGAATATGCAATAAAAAATAGGGGATTCCATTTAAGAAATTAAAGGTGTCCTTGACTTGACCTTAACGATGCCATCCAAGGTCAAACCAATGACACCATCTTATGTTCCCCTCAAAACCATACAATTTTTATTCAAAACGTTTTTCTCTAAAATGCTTAGTTTTTGAAAGAAAAGAGGTGTACGGGTTGTCTAGGACACCCTGTATATAAGAAGATTAAGTCATAATCCTGGGACACCCATAACGCAATGCAAAGAATCGATGTGTGCGCAGTCGCTATTAAAAAGAAATGCTAAATAAGATAGATTGTTATTGGCTCTCGCGGCCTTTTGCAATGCATCATGGGTTGCTCATTGGTATACATAGTATCAATAGTATGACTTAACCTTCTTTTATATAACCTTAACCTTAATACACGTCGAATGCTGCTAGCGCCATCTTGTGTTAAAAACGGGAAACAGACATTCTCTGAGAGATAAAAAATAACCGGGATGTTTCTTAAAAGAAAATTTTCACATTGAGACTTTGCATCATGATATCTCCGTTTTATAAAACATACAGGGTAAAACTAAAGATATTTTCTTTATATAATTCGAACTCAAGTTATCGATTAAATCTAGTAAGAATTCGATCGCTTCAACTATTATTGAGGTGCGATAATATAAGGTACTATCAATTGGCCGACTCGCCTGCTTAGAACATATACAGGGTGTCCCATAATTCGCGGATCACCTGCCATGTGCAGGTAGAGCACATGAAACCGAGAAGAAAAGTCCTTTACCATTTTGCGATTTTCGTAATAATTATTAAGAAATTAATTTAAAAAGATGGGCCAATCACAAGCGCGCGGCGAGAAGAAACTTCCTACTCAGGCGTTGCTAGGTGCGCGGCGAAGCGGTGGGAGGGGCGCTGTATACGGCTACGTACGAGCGAACGCTGAAGCCACGCATCTCGAACTATTCCCTCTCTCTCTCTCTCTCTCTCTCTCTCTCTCTCTCTCTCTCTCTCTCTCTCTCTCTCTCTCTCTCTCTCTCTCTCTCTCTCTCACTCTCTCTTTCTCTTCCTCGCGCGCGCGGCATAGGAAGCAGAGTTGGGCAAAAATCTAATTAATAATTACAAATTTCAATTACAATGTAATTCTTAATGCAATTAATAATTACATTTTATAATCGTTAATTATTGCAAACAATGTAATTGTTTGCAATAATTAACGATTATAAAATGTAATTATTAATTGCATTAAGAATTACATTGTAATTGAAATTTGTAATTATTAATTAGATTTTTGCCCAACTCTGCTTCCTATGCCGCGCGCGCGAGAAGAGAAAGAGAGAGTGAGAGAGAGAGAGAGAGAGAAGAGAGAGAGAGAGAGAGAGAGAAAAGAGAAGAGAGAGAGAGAGAGAGAGAGAGAGAGAGGAATAGTTCGAGATGCGTGGCTTCAGCGTTCGCTCGTACGTAGCCGTATACAGCGCCCCTCCCACCGCTTCGCCGCGCACCTAGCAACGCCTGAGTAGGAAGTTTCTTCTCGCCGCGCGCTTGTGATTGGCCCATCTTTTTAAATTAATTTCTTAATAATTATTACGAAAATCGCAAAATGGTAAAGGACTTTTCTTCTCGGTTTCATGTGCTCTACCTGCACATGGCAGGTGATCCGCGAATTATGGGACACCCTGTATTAGCAAACACATATTATAACAGTTATATAACATTAGAATAAAAAGTTAAAATAACAGCTATATATTTATATATTTATTATAAAACTGTTATATATCATCTATTTACTGTTGTTATATAATACCCAGTCAGCCACGTCTGTTCTAACAGATATTGCCAAGTGCTTGCTACAAATTATTGTCAGCAAAAAGGCTACAAATTTGGTACAAGAGTTGTTATTACCGATCAAGCTGGCAAATTGCCGGCAAGAACCAAGCAAAGCTTGCTAACATAACTAGATAGCAAATTGGCGGCAGAAACCGAGCAAAGCTTGCTGACATGACCGACATCAGATTGTCGGCAAAAACTGAGCAAGATCTGGAGTGCGCGATCTGATGGCAAATTGGCAGCAAAAACCGAACAGAATCTGCAGCTTATTACAAAGTATTATAAAATAGTTCAGTCGCTTATTGCTATGCGGCGCGTTATTCATTATCTATACCCGTATTCAAATTCTTGTCATGAGTGTATATAAAGCCTGTAAAATGCTAATAATATTATAATATATATATTTCTACCAGTTCAATTTTTGACACAATTCTTGTATAGGAAATTCAGATATTGAACTGATTTTTGGCAAATCAGACAGATAATTGTTCGATTTTGGGAGCGGTGCACTTGGACACAGTACAATTGGACACGGTGCAAATGGACACGAGATTTTGCACACGGTTCAATCGGACACAGTAATCTTGGATACAGTAGCTTTTGGACACGTAAGAAAATACGCATTGTTTACTTGGACACCGCTCACTTGGACACTGTTCATTTGGACACAGAAGGACACGCACCGTTCATTTGGATACCGTTCATTTGCCGACCGTTCGTTTGGACACCGTTATTTGCCTACCGTTTGTTTGGACACCGTTCATTTGCCCACCGTAGTTGTAAAGCGAAGTCCACCCTGCCTACCGACGGGGTGGGTGCGGGAGGGAAGCCGAAGGCCCCCCTTGCACCCCCCCCCCCCCGTGTGTGTGTGTGTGTGTGTGTACGTGCGCGCGCACGCGCGTGCTTCCTGTCCATGCATGTACTTTGGTATATTTCAAACTTTTTTTGTTAATAACTTTTTAATAAGCAACGAGCGATGATTAAATTAGAAGAAAAAGTTACTCAGAATTATGTCCTTGACAACATATATCAAGGTCAAGGTCATTGGGGCTGGGTCCCCTTTTCGCTATATTTACCTAAAATGTAATAAAAATACTGATTATATTTTTCTAAAATGATTTTTATTTCTCTCCATCTGTTACATATTCAAACAAACAGTACGCATGTTTTTGTGTACAAATGAACGGTGTTCAAACGAACGGTGGGCAAATGAACGGTGTCCAAACGAACGGTGAGCAAATGAACGGTGTCCAAACGAACGGTGGGCAAATGAACGGTATCCAAACGAACGGTGGGCAAATAACGGTGTCCAAACGAACGGTGGGCAAATGAACGGTATCCAAATGAACGGTGCGCGTCTTTCTGTGTCCAAATGAACGGTGTCCAAATAAACGGTGTCCAAATGAACAGTGACCAAGTGAGCGGTATCCAAGTAAACGATGCGTATTTTCTTACGTGTCCAAAAGCTACTGTATCCAAAATTACTGTGTCTAAATGCACTGTGTCCAATTGAACCGTGTGCGAAATCTCGTGTCCATTTGCACTGTGTCCGATTGTACTGTGTCCAAGTGAAGGCCACTCTCGATTTTCACTTATTCGAACAATTCCTATCCAAAAAGATCTTTAATTTTATAAATTAAATTATTTGAATTTACCTATATGTTTTAACACATTAATATATGATTTTATATAATGTCTAATTATTTAATGGTCATTTTATGACCAAAACTTATCATCATTTTGTTACTTAGGGTTGAGACTTTAAATCCATTTAAATATACTATTTTGTATGAATAGCCAAAAGCTGCAGAATTTGTTCGGTTTTTGTTGACAATCTGCTGTCAGATTGTCTTGCGCAGATCTTGCTCGATTTTTGTTACCAATTTGACGTCAAATCATGTCAAGTTTTGCTTGGTTTTTGCCATCAATTTGCTGTCAGGTTATGTCAGCAAGCTTTGTCACCAAAACACAAGATTAATGCAGACACAGATGGCACTGGATTTGTTACCAAGTTTTGAGCAAATTTAATGCCAATTTGGCAACAATTTGTTATCAAATTGCTTACTGGGATATATATTAAAATAGTCGTACTGATGTAATATAATATTTATATAATTTATAATTGTTAGTATTATATTATTTTATTGATACATTAAGAACATAACTGTAATAAAATTAATATATAATATAAAAATAGTATTCTGCCGCTAGTTCGTTTGTTTATCGTTATGCGACGCGCAATGCGCATTATCTCGTATTTGAGTTTTAGTCATGAGAATTATATAAAGCTTGCAAAGATTAATTGGCAGGAGATATAAAATGTAATTATTTCGATCAGTTCAATTTCTGATGCAATCCCAACATAGGGAATTCAGATATTGGACTGATTGTTTAGAAATCGGGCAGATAAATGTCCGAAAAAGTCAAAATCATCCGTTTATGATCTATTTAAGATTAAAATGGAGTTCTAATATTCATATAAATAAAATTTTGTATTTTGCGGATTAAATTATTTAAATTAAATTATTAAATTATTTATTTAACTATGTTACCAAGTGTTTTTGTTATGTAATGTATATATATATATATATATATATATATATATATATAAAGTAATATTTGTAATTGCAAACTTTAGAAAACGTACATATGTTAAAATGAAAAACATCTATATATACTATATTATTATAAATACATATCTATGTAATGTTTTTGCACCTTCTTGTGCTGTATTTAAATGTATATTCAAAAACATTTAAAAATTATAATGTAACATTCATATAACAAAATCCCTATCTAAAAGAGGCATGTTATGTCGATACTCGAAAGTCTCGAAGTGTATTGTTGCCTCTTTTCCGCGATGCTGATTGGTTCTGTCATTGCGCTTACTTCGTGAGCGGCTGTCATTGCATATTTTGACAGTTATTTTGAGTATATATCGTTAAAAATATTTAATGAAAAAGAATAAATGTATCATAAAAAAATCAGTAGCAATAACATGTTATATATTAATTTGGTAATTATTCAGTTTAGCGTCCTCACCTCAAATATCGATGAAATTATGCTCATTCGATGCGTTTTTGCATGAAACGAAAGAATATAGCAGAAAAAAGCGTCGCTCTGCCCCGCGAAGCGAAATATTAATAGTTAAATTTGACGATTATTTAGGTTACAAAACCTGTCATACCGACGAAATGCAGCGACATGAGTATGTTCTATGACCACATGCGAATCGAAATCAAGTACAAGTACTGCCTGAAGACATGTTTCGTTTTCACATTGATGCAATAATTTTCTTTATCAATATTTATATCATTATTACACTTATTACACTTCATTGTATATGTTAAAATAATTTGGTACATTAAAAAAAATCTCATTTCGCGTTGTAAAGTATATGCGTAGACACAATGGGTTCCGCCCCCCCTACGGGGGGGCTCCACTTCCGGAAGATATAACCTAACCCAAACCCAATTTTTGTTGCAAATTTAATGCAATTCTAATAGACCACGTTGCAATTTTGGAATTGGAACAAATTGGGTTTGGGTTAGGTTATATCTTCCGGAAGTGAAGCCCCCCCGTAGGGGGGGCGGAACCCACTGTGTTCACGCATATACTTTACAACACGAAGCGAGGTCAACCTTTTTCGCCTAATTATATGAATTGTATGACACGTTTTGTAACCTAAATAATCGTTAACTTTAACTATTAATATCTTGCTTCGCGGGGCAGAGCGACGCTTTTTTCTGCTATATTTTTTCGTTTTATGCAAAAACGCATCGAATGAGCATAATTTCATCGATATTTGAGGTGGGGACCCTAAACTGAATAATTACCATTAATTTTATTACAGTTATGTTCTTAATGTATCAATAATATAACATTATATAACTGTTACAATTAAATGTATAACTGCTATATAACATTGTTGCTTCCTTGAGTGGGAAATTACAAGGAATGAGTGTATTACATGTTACAAATCTGTAATATTATTTGTTATATTCGGTTACACTGAGTTATGTAACCGTTATAATATAGTTATAAAAGTGTGTTTGCTGGGTACAAATGTCAGAAAATGACGTTTCGTGAATGTGACATATCAACAATTGACGTCATTTTCGGGTTTCATGAGACCTAGCTTAGGACATCTAATTGATCTTTTTGTGACCAAAATTCACCGTCATTTTGCCACTTGGGATTGAGATCCTTTAAATTCATTTAAATGCACCATTTTATATGAATGGCCAAAAGCTGCAGATTCTGCTTGGTTTCTGCTACCAATCTGCCGTCAGATTGCGCGCGCGCAGGTCCTGCTCGGTTTCTGCCATCAATCTGACGTCAAATCATGTTAGCAGATCCTGCTCGGTTTCTGCTGCCAATCTGCTCTCAGATTCTGTGAGCAGGCTCTGCTGGCAGATCATTAGCCTAATGCGGACATAACAGATGCCAAATTGCTAGCAAGAACTGAGGAAATCTGTTGCCAATCTGCTGGCATATTGCGTGCATTTTGCTTACTGGGAAGTTGATTATTCGTCATTAAGTGATTGTAAAAGCATCATGTTCTTTTTTGTTTTGTTCTTTTATGTTTGATGTTTTATGAAATAATTCATTGAGAGGGAGTGTTGAGAAAGGCAATGAATTATCGGTGCAAGAGTGCAGTTGCACTCGGTTTAGTAAGTTAGTTACACCGCGAGAGCAGTTGGCAGTATTGCTGACGATCTTTTATATTGGCACTGTGTAATCGTTTTTTTTGTGTGTGAGTGTGAACGCTCTCGCTCTCGACGCCAGCTTACAGCGGAGATGTACAACGTTTTTTTCTGTAACTAATAAAAGTGATACAATTAAATCACAGTATGTTGGTTTATTTTGTCCAACCTAACAGCGTGTTATGTTTTTTTTTAATTCTTTTTGTGTTTGCGATACAATTAACTTTAAGGAGGAACTAGATGAATCAACTACATCAAAAGTTAATAAATCTAATACATTTCGTGACTCATGAATCTGACATTGCGCAAAGTACACACTTTTATCCTTTTAAAATATAAAATAAATAATTAATTTAAGTTAAAGTAACAATTTGTCTTGTAGATTATAATTTAATCTCAAAATCGCAAATATTATCTTATATTAAACTAACTTTTTTATAGTGACTGTACGATCTTAATTGTACGACACAAAAATTCATGAGAATAAAAATTTTATTTTATGTGATGACACAAGAATAATTTAATCTAATAACATATAAAAAATATATAAAAGTGAAATAGTTCAATAATTTTTTATTATGTTATCGATAAAAAATATTTAAATATATTATTATTTATATGTAGATATGGCTGCATATTAAAATTTTTTGTTTTTGACGTTAGTAGCTGCCATGCTGGTTATTGTGCAACAGTTTGGAAGTGCTCTAATCATGTGAGCGACTTTAAGGTTAATTGTTTTTTATTATTGTGTGATTTATAATGCCGAAATTGAAACAAGTTTATTGTTGGAAAGGAAAAATTGTCACTAAAAAGTGCACCAGGAGCAACTTCTATTTCAATAATTCTTTTTTTGTTAATAATTTCTATTTATCTAATTTAATTTATCTAATCTTATCTAATTTCTTGGTAATAATTTTTAGAATATTGACAGTACGGTAACTATAATTATGTAACGCGTTGTCATGTTATAATAAATTTTTTAATAATTTATGTCTTTTATATTGAGTAGATAAAATTAAACTGAAATTTGTTGTTAATTTTTATAATAAAAAAAATTATTTTTTATATCTTCAGAATTTTCCGTTGTTTACAAATATCCATATTCTCCTTAAAAGTGAGCAATTCAATTGTCTTCTATTTAATATCTACGTTATTATATAATTTATAATCAAATATCAATTTATAATCAATATATATAATCAAAAGTAAATATTAAGTTGCAACTTTTTTATTATTATACTATAGGGGATTATTACTGGACAGACTATTTACTATGTGAAAAGTAAGAAATTTATTGTAATATATATCTTGTCCGTGCTTGTCGATTTTAGTCAAAATATTAAGCTCACAAAGACACACACATACTTCTTCTTTTTCTTCTAAATAGGTTGGTACCGACATATACTCACACGGCCATAAACTGGTCAAAATATATGTAGGTTCCTCGAAAAAGATTAAATGAAATCCTCTTTAGAACAGGTGAAAATTCAAAAATAAGATCCAAGCAAAGGACACACGCATAACGCCAGAACACGTCCGTTCTCGTCCGCGGACGGCAACGAACTTGTGCGTGTGTCTTAACTAGACACACATATACAAAAGATCGTTTATACTTTGGAGAAGCTCTATGTCATAAATTAAACAATAATAGATTTGATCGTAACCGTCCAAGTGACTCGCACAAGAACAGTGTGCTAAATATCTCACGTTTCTATATATGATTTCAAATAAAGAAATAAAAAATTCAAGTAGGAAATGGGCTAATAAGAACCGAGCGCAGTAAGTAGGCGCAACTATAACAAATTATGTAGAAATTTTTTAAAATTATATTGAACGTTTCGGTGATTCCTTCTTTTAGATAATCTTCAACAAATCCAAATGACAAAGAAATTCATGTATTTTGACTTTCAGTTTCCATCGTCATTGGCTGTCGTCCTAATTAAGTCTCCTATCGGTTCCAGCCGTTTAGAGATGACAAGATTAATTCAAAATAATCGGATATTGAAAATTGTGAAAACTGGGGAAGATATTAGATAAACAAAGAGTAAAGATAACGAGGAAGATCCACTGAAAAAATCCATATTAAAAAAAAAAAAATAAATAAAAAAAAAATATCTGTATAATTTCGTCAAATGGCGAATTGTGACAGTTGCGTATGATTTTGCGAAATTGAGAGAATTCTTTCGTCGATTCGAATCCAGATTTTTTGCGAAAAAGACACATAACTCTTTACATACAGCGCATTTCTCTCTCGAATAACATAGATGCGTTTACGTAATATAAAGACGGAGCAGATTAATTGATCCATTAAATTCGTTCAAATGCCGGCGCGTACGTTTATATGTCAGTTTATTTAACCCGCGTGCATTCGCAATGATAACTTGTACAAACGTACGTCATAGATATGATAATAAAACTTCTTCATGTTTTGGAACGCATAACTGTATATTTGAGAAAATTGAATAAATGTAAAGGTAAATAAAAATTTATATCTTTTAAATCAATGTCATTCCTTACTTGATTCTTGTGGGGAATTACTCAGAACCTTCCCTACAACATATTTAAGTGGCGATAAAATCGGTGGGGTATAACCTTTTTGCAGTTTTACAGCGAATATTCGGACGACGAAACTCATTGTTTTCTGATTAAGATCTATGGTCCGTCGAAATAAAGGCGAATAAAGCTTTTCGCTGTTTTGGTCATAATTTAAAATTATACTTACAATCTTGTCGAGATGCGAGAACGAGTAGTATCCAGTTCCCTTCAAAACGGCCGGGAATTCGATCGATTTTTATTTGATAATAATTCGCATACACGCATGATCAATATTGCACGGCGTGATCCATCATCCGTTTCAGCCGATGATACAATCATTAATCAATAATAATGCGTGTTTATTATTCTCAAATACGTTTTATATGCATCGGTGATCGAAATGAAAACTAAAGAGACGCAATCGATAATCACTGATTGACTAGCTTCAGCATCTGTTACAAAATATGCTATTTATAATTCGTCATAATATTTAGATCAGATATCTTTCGTCGTAGATTATTTATCATTTTCACGACGCATTATACATTCCACTTTAGAGATCGATCTCATTAAGTTCGTTCTTGTTCTTCAAAAATTTCTCAGCGATGAAATAGATCACATTATTATTGTCCAATGTACATAACAATCGTTACATAATTCGGCATCATTATTTGGTATCGTTAGAATCGTTACGCCATCTCCCTCTTTCTCTTTATCAATCGATAGATGTATCTGATTACGGATTTCTCGTACGGTCACCGAACATCGATGTAATCATGGAAAACGATCGACGACTCGATCGTTTTGAATCCGGCGATTAAATAATCTTCGCAGTCGTGATGCCGCGAACTTAACATTGAACTAACGTTTCGTCACGCCCGCACAGTGGAATATGAATTGTCAGTTTGGACTCAGTTCAATTTTATCTCGAAGGTTAAAAGAGTGGGAAAGAGAGCCTGCTGTCACTGACATTTCAGCCTCGCGAAATAAAAATCGCTGAGTTAATCTGACAATTTGCTTTAATAATTCAGACTAAATCGGTATTTCGTATATCATACATTGAATTCATATTAGTTATTAATTGTTCAATTCATCAAACATGCCGAAACATTAATAAATATAGAGGAAGGGAGGAGGTAAGACAATGATTTCAAGGTTTATTGATTTTTCCTTATTTCTACGATGACGCAAAAATAATGATGTATTCACTAAAGCTTTGCTTATTATCTGTAAAAATTGAAAAAATATAAAAGTAAATAACTAAATTAGAATTTTTTTTAATTTAGATTTTTTTAAAGACATGTCAATTTCGTCATCTTGCCCTCATATGCGGATAAGATGATTTTGGTAAATATAGCGAATAGGGGACCCAGCCCCAATGACCTTGACCTTGACATATGTTATCAAGGACATAATTCTAAGTAACTTTTTCTTCTAATTTAATCGTCGCTCGTTGCTTATTAAAAAGTTATTAACAAACAAAATTTGTAAAAATCCAGATTTATACATAGTCTGGCAATGAAAAACTGGATATTTAAGTTAGTTTACAGAAATAGTCCTACGTATACTACACATATAAACTGAAATAAACACGTTTTTACATATATAGGGTGTTCAAAAATAAAATATAAGTATGTTGAATTAATTATTTATTGGATATAATCTGCTCATTATTTCAAAATGAAGAAATTCGTGCAAATGCATTGTATTATTAACTAAATGCACTATTATTTGTACTAATATATTGAGAAGTAAGAACTTTACGCTTGGAAGAATTAAACAAGACTGTGTCATCATAAGAATTCACTAGTACAGAAAATAATAAAAAATGAACATGAAATAGTATAAACATTGAGGGAAGGTATTCAAATATAAACACAAAGCAATATTTCCGCGACCTGCTAACATCAATGTGTATGTACACGTGAAAGTTGAAAATATATGTCTTGAAAATGTATTTTTAGCAGATTCATTTATTTATCCCAGACAGCACAAGGATGTCCTTAGGACGTCCAAAGGGCATCCAGGACATACATGTAGGATATCCTGAGGATATCCTATTTTAATCCTCGGATCTCCTCTGGATGTCCTGAGGAAGAGTAAATGATAGCCGTACACTAGCCTCTGGAGAATCCAGGGAGATCCTGTGGAACATCTTAAGGATTTCTATAGGATATGTTAGGGATATTTTTCATACGTTAAAAGGAACAAATTCTAAAATTTAAATATAAACTAAGATTGCGTTCTGTTATTTACTACCAATACTAAAAATCTAATACTAAAAATAGTTCACGTTTTTTAATATTTGAGGTTTTCGTGCTGTACATGAATATTTTAGGTTTGGCTTCCGGGTTTGAGTCGTGTAATATTTTCAAAACAATCCAATATCTGAATTCCCTATGTTGGGATTGCATCAGAAATTGAACTGATAAAAAATAATTATATTTTTAATTTTCTGTTAGTTGCTCTTTGCAAGCTTTATATAATTCTCATGACCAAATCTCAAATACGAGTTCGCGCGTCGCATAGCGGTAAACAAACGAACTAGCGGTTGAATACTATTTTTTGTAAAGTTTTTGGAATGTTGCGCATAGTAACATTTCTCATGAAATATTAAATAAATAATAATTTTGAATATATGAAAATGTGCGCATCAAATTCAATTATTAATATTAAACGAAATTAATGTTAACAATTAATTGCACATGTATATATCCTCTGGAAATCCAAAGGACATCCAATATAATAGACAGGGCAGATATCCTACAGACATCCAGGGGTTATCCAATGGACATTTATAGGACATTAATACTTATTACAATACTTAAAATTTCTAAATTATATTAAATAGCCTACATAACCGAAAGTAATCATATATGCATATTAAATTTTCATAAAATATATTTATAATAATATCTTAAAACATCCTACAAATATCCTGAACCATCCTGGACATATTCAGGATGATCCTGAGGACGTTTTGTGCTGTCTGGGATGTGTAGTAAATCGAACGCATGGGCCGGGGGAAGAGGTAAAGGTAAAACTTAAAAGTTTGAAATATACCAAAGTACATGCATGGACAGGAAGCACGCACACACACACACACACACACGGGGGGGGGGGGTGCAAGGGGGGCCTTTGGCCCCCCTCCCGCACCCACCCCGCCGGTAGGCAAGGTGGATCTCGCTTTACAATGTAGCATGTACTTTGTAAGTTGTAAAGCGAGGTCCACCCAGCCTACCGGCGGGGCGGATGCGGGAGGGGGGCCTAAGGCCCCCCTTGCACCCCCCCGTGTGTGTGTGTGTGTGTGCGCGCGCGCGCGCGCGCGTGCTTCCTGTCCGTGCATGTACTTTGGTATATTTCAAACTTTTTTTGTTAATAACTTTTTAATAAGCAACGAGCGACGATTAAATTAGAAGAAAAAGTTACTCAGAATTATGTCCTTGACAACATATGTCAAGGTCAAGGTCATTGGGGCTGGGTCCCCTATTCGCTATATTTACCAAAAAAATTATCGTAACGAACAATTTATATTATTTTGATATTATAATATTCGAACGCACATATAAAAGAAAAACAAAAAGAGAACAAAAAATATTATTTATATTATATATATATATATATATATATACATATGTATATATATATATATATATATACATATATATAACTTGAGAAAACAAAAGTTACTAAAATATTAAAACAAAAACAATTATTTATAAGTATATAATCTACAATTAAATAAAATTAGACACAAAACAAAAAAATTATTAAATATTTAGAAATATTTAAAATCAAATTTAATAAATTTAATAAATATCTCATTAAAAATTAAAATCAAACATTACATTAAAAGATACTTAGCTCTAATGAATAAAGTATTAGCTCATAATCTGTTATTATCTTAGTAGCTAACTAGTAGGTAAGATGGCGAAAGGCCATGTTAGGCCATATTAAAAATAGACCTTTTTATAATTAAAAAAATGTATCGTAACAAACAATTTATATTATTTTGATATTATAATATTCGAACGCACATATAAAAGAAAAACAAAAAGAGAACAAAAAATATTATTTATATTATATATATATATATATATATATTAGGTGTACAAATAAGTTTCCGCCGTTTGACAAAAGTTGGCGCCACCAGTAAGTTATGGTTAAAATTGTCAGATGTAAAACGTCCTTATCGTAAGATTGGACATCAGTCAATAACATAACCTTAAAATATTAGTGATTTTTTATTAGTATAATATATTCTTTTGTGTGCGGAAATGTCGAGTTTTGAGCCGAATAAGCGTCATTTGCGGGAACTTTTGATTTACTTCTTCAATTTGAAGAAATCTGCAGCTGAGGCGTATCGATTGCTTGTAGAAACATATGGTGAGGCTGCCTTAAGTGAGAGAAGTTGTCGTGAGTGGTTTCAAAAGTTTAAGAACGGTGAATTTGACATCGAAGACAAAGAACGTAGCGGAAGGCCGAAAGTGTATGAAGACGCGGAATTGGAAGCATTATTGGATCAAGATTCGTGCCAAACGCAAGAAGAACTTGCATTTACATTGGGAGTGACTCAACAAGCAATTTCACATCGGTTGAAATCATTGGGATCGATTCAAAAACAAGGAAATTGGGTTCCACATGAACTGACGCCGAGAAACGTTGAACGCCGATTGTTCACATGTGAAATGCTGCTTGCCAGGCATAAACGAAAGGGTTTTCTGCACCGTATAGTCACTGGTGATGAAAAATGGATCCACTATGATAATCCAAAAAGGAAGAAATCATGGGGACCACCTGGCCATGCTTCAACATCTACAGCTAAGCCAAGTATTCATGGAAAAAAACTCTTGTTATGCATTTGGTGGGATCAGCTTGGTGTCGTGTATTATGAGTTGCTCAAACCGAACGAAACCATTACTAGGGCTGTCTACCGAACACAATTGATGAGATTGAGTCGAGCACTCAAGGAAAAGCGCGCCCACTACTCCAGACACGACGAAGTTATTCTCCTGCATGATAATGCTCGTCCACATGTTGCGGCGCCGATCAAAACCTATTTGGAAACACTCAATTGGGAAGTTTTACCCCATCCGCCGTATTCACCAGACATTGCTCCTTCTGATTTCCACATGTTTAGATCGATGGCGCATGGCCTGTCTGAGCAACACTTCACATCATATGAAGATACCAAAAATTGGGTCGATTCGTGGATAGCCTCAAAAGATGAAGCATTCTTCCGACGCGGTATCCGTATGCTGCCAGAAAGATGGGAAAAAATAGTGGCAAGCGATGGACAATACTTCAAATAAAACACTAGGTTCCGTTCTTTCACAATAAATGCCCAATTTTTGATAAAAAACGGCGGAAACTTATTTGTACACCTAATATATATATATATATATATATATATATACAGGGTGGTCCATTTTAAAAGAGCCAGTCAAATATCTCGAAAAATATTTTTTATATATTAAAATGTTTAAAATATTTTTTATATATTAAAGTACTTTTTGAGTAATTTTATATCTTAATCTGACATATTTTGATATAAAAGATAAAATATCTCGTAAAATATTTAGTTTTTGATAATCTTACCGTAATACTTTTATGTACAGAATAATGAGACAAATCAATTAGTAAAAAAAAATAATTGTTTTTAAGGAAAAGTATGTAATTATTTACAATGTATTTTTTAAAACAATTATTTGTTTTTTCTTTACACTAATTGATTTGTCTCATTATTCTGTACATAAAAGTATTACGGTAAGATTATCGAAAACTAAATATTTTACGAGATATTTTATTTTTTGTATCAAAATATGTCAGATTAAAATATAAAATAACTCAAAAAGTACTTATAAAAAAATACTTTATTATAGTGTTTTGGAAAGCTCTCGACATAAGTTATAAGAATATGCAATGAAAAATGGGGGTTTCCATTTAAGAAATTGAAAGTGACCTTCATGTGACCTTCAAATGACTATCCAAGGTCACGTCAATGGCACCATCTTATGTGCCCCTTCGAACCAAACAACTTTTGTCTGAAATGTTTTTCCGTATCTTCCATATTTTTCGAGATATTTGACTGGCTCTTTTAAAATGGACCACCCTGTATATGGTATATACATATATAACTTAAAAAAACAAAAATTACTAAAATATTAAAACAAAAACAATTATTTATAAGTATATAATCTACAATTAAATAAAATTAGACACAAAACAAAAAAAATTGTTAAATATTTAGAAATATTTAAAATCAAATTTAATAAATTTAATAAATATCTCATTAAAAATTAGAATTACACATTACATTAAAAGATACTTAGCTCTAATGAATAAGGTATTAGCTCATAATCTGTTATTATCTTAGAAAATTTAGCAATGCGTTATCTTATTCCCCCCCATTATCCCTCTTTGAATGATTGAAAGAATTATAAAACACTTCAAATATAAAAATTTATTATTAATAAAATTAACGCAGATCTTTTATATATAATGGGATACAAATAGATGTCAATTTAGGTAGTTTATTAAAGAGTAAGCATAGATCCAATGCGTCACGATATTATCAAGAGACACGATAGTGTCTCGCGCCAAGTCACGCGCAGCCAAAGTCACGCGCAGTAGCAGCGAGGCACCCCATGTATCTATACGCGAGTCGGCCAGTTGAGAATATCTGAGATTATCAGTTCTCAACAACTATTGAACGAATCGAGTTCTTATTAGGCTTAAACGATAGATTGAGTTTGAATTATATAATAAAAGTGTGCTTACTTTTCGTTTAATTGTCCTACGAACAGAGTCTATTCAAGCTTTAGACGCGTGACGATTTCCGCCATGCATAACGCGCTCTCTGTGGGCAGGAGCCCTGAATATACTTTGCGCATGCGCACTACAATTATAAAATAAAATTATTTTGCACGTAATTAAAAAATTTATGAATTCACAAACATAACATCTGTATATCTGTAAATCACAAACGATTTCCTATGAATTACAGTTATCAGTTATCACAAAATCTGTTTATTACTAAAAAGTGTCTGCTGACATCATGACTAAACTAAAATTGTTAATTATAAAAAACTTAATTTGTCACGCTGCAAATAGACTCATAATCAATCACAAACGATTTACAAACGAAATACACTCAGAAAAGTTAAAGATAATTATATTTAATGATTTCTGCCGGCTAGTTTCATGTAAGTGTAACATATGTACGTATATATTCATATATGTATATCAGACAAATACAGTCGGTACGATCGGTAAGTAATAAAATATATATATAGGGTGTCCCAAAGCACCCTTGACAACGCTCGTGAGCAGGTAGAGCACAGTAAACTGAACAGAAAAGTCCTGTACCATTTTTTTCTATAACGCTTAATAAAGGAGTTATTATTGAATAAAGTCTGGTCAATCAGCGCCGACTTTTAGCCGGACGCACGTCAGTGAGCCGCCCGTCTGTTAGTGTGTGTCGCCGTAGCGACGGAACGCTCACGCACACTACCAGGCGCGCGGCTAAAGGTCGACGCTGATTGGCCAGACGTTATTCAATAATAACCCCTTTATTAAGCGTTATAAAAAAAAATGTTACAGGACTTTTCTGTTCAGTTTACTGTGCTCTACTTGCTCACGAGTGTTGTCAAGGGTGCTTTGGGACACCCTGTATATATATATATATATATATATATATATATATATATATATATATATATTATACGTTCCGTCCGTACCGGCTGTATTGTCTGATGGTCTTTGTTCATTAAAAATTCGATTATTTCATGTGTTATAATATTTTATGTTTTATTAAACATTATTTCAATATATACAGGGTGTCCTACAAATAAGTGAAAAAACGAAAGGTGTAGGTAGATTGGGTCAAACTGAGTCGAAAGGTCTTGGATCATTTTTTTTATAACGCTTAATAAAGGAGTTATTATTGAGTAAAGTCTGGCCAATTTGCGACGACCTTTAGCCGGGCGCACGCCGGTGAACCGCGCGCCTGGTAGTATGCGGCGGCGCAGCTTCACTGCGCGCGGTTCACCGACGTGCGCCCGGCTGAAGGTCGACGCTAATTGGCCAGACTTCACTCAATAATAATTCGTTTATTAAGCGTTATAAAAAAAAATGGTTCAGGACTTTTTGACTCAGTTTGATCCAATCTACCTCCATCTTTAGTTTGGTCACTTACTTGTCGGACACCCTGTACATATTGTATATATACACACATTGAATTGTTATAACTATTCTCTGCCCTTCCCCTGCTCCCCCTCCCCCTCCTCTCCCCCGCCCCTCCAACTTCCCTCCTCTCTCCACTTCCCACCTCTGCCACCCTACCTCCCCCTCTCTCCCTCCCACCCTTCTCCCACTCCCTCGCCACCCCTTTTTCTCTCTCTCCTTTTAAATTGATACACGAAAATATTTACTTATACATTTTTTCTTAGACTTATTTTTTCTATGTATATATATCTATGTACGCAAAAATATACAGGGTGTCCCATAATTCGCGGATCACCCGCCATGTGCAGGTAGAGCACATGAAACCGAGAAGAAAAGTCCTTTACCATTTTGCGATTTTCGTAATAATTATTAAGAAATTAATTTAAAAAGATGGGCCAATCACAAGCCCGCGGCGAGAAGAGACTTCCTACTCAGGCGTTGCTTGGTGCGCGGCGAAGCGGTGGGAGGGGCGCTGTATACGGCTACGTACGAGCGGACGCTGAAGCCACGCTTCTCGAACTATTCTCTCTCTCTCTCTCTCTCTCTCTCTCTTTCTCTTTCTCACGCGCGCGGCATAGGAAGCAGAGTTGAGCAAAAATCTAATTAACAATTACAAATTTCAATTACAATGTAATTCTTAATGCAATTAATAATTACATTTTATAATCGTTAATTATTGCAAACAATTACATTGTTAATTATTGCAAACAATGTAATTGTTTGCAATAATTAACGATTATAAAATGTAATTATTAATTGCATTAAGAATTACATTGTAATTGAAATTTGTAATTGTTAATTAGATTTTTGCCCAACTCTGCTTCCTATGCCGCGCGCGCGAGAAAGAGAAAGAGAGAGTGAGAGAAAGAGAGAGTGAGAGAGAGAGAGAGAGAGAGAGAGAGAGAGAGAGAATAGTTCGAGATGCGTGGCTTCAGCGTTCGCTCGTACGTAGCCGTATACAGCGCCCCTCTCACCGCTTCGCCGCGCACCTAGCAACGCCTGAGTAGGAAGTCTCTTCTCGCCGCGCGCTTGTGATCGGCCCATCTTTTTAAATTAATTTCTTAATAATTATTACGAAAATGGCAAAATGGTAAAGGACTTTTCTTCTCGGTTTCATGTGCTCTACCTGCACATGGCGGGTGATCCGCGAATTATGGGACACCCTGTAGAAAAATATACAATGTAGAGAATATTTAAGTGTAATTATAATGCCATCGTCAAATCATTTGGAAGAGAATGGAGACACTATAAAATAATATTACAATCATATTAGTTATTTTATTCAATGTAAAAGAAAAAAACATATATAGATTGATGTAAAAAAGAATGTAGTTACTTTATTCAATATAAAATAGAGTTTGATATATGTCTAATATTGGATGTGAAAAAAAAGGGCAAGACATTTGATGTAACATTTTTTAATTATAATAATATTGTAGTGTGTAGTATCTTTCCATCTCTATGTATATGCGTATGTGTAAAAATAAACTTACATATACAAATAAAAAGATGTTATTATGGATTCTTTATATTGTATATATATTTTTTTCCATATTTCTATGTACGTGGATATATGTGTGTATATATGCACACATTTATTATTTGTTGGTTTTATATATACTTTAAAAGTTAGCAGCTCCAAGTTTTTTTTAATTACAAATTTTTTATTTTTTTTATTTATATTAATTTTTTATTTTTACATAAATTTTTAATTTTTCTTTTAATATTGATAATAAATAAATTTTATATATATAATATACATTTTTATTTATTTAGTGCAACTTTTTAATATCATTATTTTGTAACAAATTAAAACAACTGTTTTCGGTTAAAATATTTGTATAATTTTTTATTTTCAATTCGCGCAATTTTTTGGTATCATCATTATTTTTGTAGGATTTATGTAGGATATATATTTTATAGGAAATTAAAACAACTATATTGTACACAACTTCTTTTAGTTAAAATATTTTTATAAGTGTTTATTTTCAATAATTTAAAATAACACTATTTGTGCAGATTAAATTTAAATAACTATTTTATAAATACATATATCATATACGCGGTCAGCTGCAGCTCATGATGCGTCACACGGGAGGCAAACAATTGATGGTGAGAGTATCTGAACATAAAATACTAAGTAAGTGTCTTCTTTCGGAGACATTTTATATAGAACAACTAAAGAAATATTCACAGCTGGTATCAAGATACTTGAGCTACTTAAAATTGCGCATATTTTTTTATATAAAAAAATTTAGTCGCGTAAATAATATACAGGATGCTGCCGGGTTAAATGGCCAAACTTGAAATATGAATTTAAGACCTTAAAACAAAAAAAATTTTCTTCTGGAGGTATGCTCGCAAACCTTCGTTCAAGAGATATTGACTTCTTAAGTTACAGAACTATAAGAATGAATAATGTCGAAATAATTTAGGTTTATCCTTTTTATTGCTTTACAGTAATCAAAATTTAATTATTAAATATTTTGTTCAAAATGATGATCTCCAGCCCGAAGATAAGCATTGTACCTATCGATGAGAGAACGAGTGGCAGACTGACAGTGTGCGTCTGTAATCTCTTACGCTTACACGCTTGCATTATCCTCCGTTTTAATGATTGTTAATTTTGTTTTAGATGTTTACAATGCAAACACAAGCCTGTTAATGACCTTCCATCTTCAAAACAAAAAAAAGGACGTTTCGATATTATTCATTCCTATAGTTTTGTAACTTAAGATGTCAATATCTCTTGAACGAAGCATTTGCGAGCATACTACCAGAGAAAAATTATTTTTGTTTTGAGATCCTAAATTCGTATTTCAAGTTTGGTCATTTAATCCGGGAGCACTCTGTGCTACGACTCCGATTTTGGTGCCAATACATAATCATATATCCGCATTGAAAGATCTCAAAATTTTTTTTTTTTTTTGATATATTTATTGCACATCATTGACTGTTGAAGGTTCTGTCGGATACTATTTAAAGAGGCATGTATTTTTATTTCAATCACTGTAACCAATAAACGGCTACAGAAGATTCAAGTAAGGGTTGATACTGAGAACGAATTCTGAGAAAGTACTGCATCGCACAAATATCTGATTTTTACTTAGATTTTTCTAAACTGTATCTTACTTGGATTTTCATTAGTGGAATTATCTGAAATCCATTTTTTATAGAATTTTTATTGACAATATTGAATGTACTTTTTCTTAAAAACCACTATGCGTTTTCTTTACATTAATTAATTTCTCTCATTATTTTGTGCATAAAGTATTGAGATAAGATCATTGTAAAATGAATATTTTACGAGATATTTCATAGTTTATGTAAAATTATATCAAATTAAAATATAAAATATTTCGTAAATTATTGAATTTTTGGCCATCCTACCTTTATAACGTTTTACGCTAAATATCGCGAGAGAAATTGTGTTATATAAAAAAAATTAGAGTGATTCCATTAAAAAAAAAAACTAGGTTGATCTTCACATGACTTTGAAAAATGATATCAGAATTCAAGATTATCAATTTTTTTCTCTCTTGAAATTCTATAAATTTTGTCTGACACATTTTTTGTACGATGTCAAATTTCGGAGAAATGACCTCGTAACACTATGTGAAACATCGTGTATATGTGCGTGCGCGCGCGTGTACGCGCGCGCGCACATATTATTAGCATTTTATTTTTTTATACAGATATTTATATACATTTAAAAATTACACATGTTGATAATTATATTGTGTTTTGTGTACAGAGAAGTACAGGGTGTACGCAAGCGTGTCATTCGCGATGCTGCTATTAGGGATCGGCGTCCCGCTTTGGTGGCACACTACGGCGGTGCCCCGTGTTGCACTTCCCTACACCGGAATCGACAAACTATCGCAACTAGACATCAAAATCACCACGAGGATCACGCTCGCGGCGCTTTCGCACTATCGCACGGAGTTGCTCGTACGTGAAATCAAACGTGCATTTACAAATGCTGGTGAGCGATAATAAAACATTCGATAACAGATCATTGATACATAGCGTTATGTAAACCCCTATTAACCTGGCATCTCCACCACGAAAAATCGGGTTCGGTTATAGTGCGTAATTAAGTGCTAATCTGATGCTAATTTATTGCTCTAAGCACGAAATTATTGCTTTTACCCCATTAGCAGGAAGATGATATTAAAGATGGGGTGGAAACTTGCCATTAAGCTAGCACCCTCACTTCCGAAAAATACTTATAGCAAATCGCAAATCAAAAAACAAATACACTAGAATTTATTGCTAATTAATTGCTCGAAGATACTGCAAACAGGTTTTGAAAAGATTAAATTTTTAATTATGCACCAATATGACATACTATGATCATATAAAGTAAAATTATCAACAATAAGTAGCTAACAATATAAATTTGTTATAATATTATATTCTGCATTAAATGCTCTCAAAATAAACCATTTCCGAATTTATTGCTTGCAGTTTAATTAGAAAAATCGACCCGAAAAAGTAGCGGTGCTAGCTTATCTATTAGAGTAAAGTATATGAACACAATTAGTTGCTGTTATGATTTTGGTCTCAATATGTTTCTCTAATTTATTGCTCTCAAGATATATATAAAGATAATATCGAATTTATTGCTCAACACAACTAATTGCGTTAATATAATTTACTCTTGTAGGTAAGCTAGCACCGTCATTCGTTCAGTAAATTTTTCTAAGTCAAACCTGAGGAATAAATTCGGTATTATGTACCTTGAGAGCAATCAATTACAGAAATATTTTGAGACCAAATCATAACAGTAACTAATTGCATTCATGTACTTTACTCTGTAAAAAGCTAGCATCGCTACGTTTTCAGTCGATTTTTTTAATTAAACTGCAAAAATAATTCAAAATGTTTAGTTTGAGAGCATTTAATACAGAATATAATAGCGGTAAGTAAATGAACACGTAAATCTCTAATAAATATCTTTGATAGCTGTGTGGTGGACATGGATATGTGGATTTCACGTGGATATGTAGTGGATATCTTCGGTAGCTGTGTGGTGGACATGGATATGTGGATTTCACGTGGATATCTAGTGGATATCTTCGGTAGCTGTGTGGTGGACATGGATATGTGGATTTCACGTGGATATCTAGTGGATATCTTCGGTAGCTGTGTGGTGGACATGGATATGTGGATTTCACGTGGATATCTAGTGGATATCTTCGGTAGCTATGTGGTGGACATGGATATGTGGATTTCACGTGGATATCTAGTGGATATCTTCGGTAGCTGTTTGGTGGACATGGATATGTAGATTTCACGTGGATATCTAGTGGATATCTTCGGTAGTCATTCGAGAGATATAGATATTTTGTTCATCTATTAGATATCTATTAGTTATCCATGGTAGATATGGACATCAGATAGATATGTAGATATTCACTAGATATCTATTGGATGTTGTGTTCTGTATGGGTTTCCCACGAATGAAATCGTAGATAATCTATTAGTGAATCGCTCACTTTTAATTTTCACCTCGTGAGTAAACTCACCCAATAAAGAACCATAATTATAATATAGGCACCAAGAAGATAAACGTATGCGTATTACGCACATAATACAAAATGTAAAATATTGAATAGTTAATAATAATATTAACTATACGTATATAAAAAAATCAAATATAACTATTTAGATTTTAATTTCTAGTTAATAATGGATATATGCTTATTAAATATTTCTGACAAACATTTTTACGAATAAGAAATGAATATGTAGATAACACGTGGATCTCTAATAAATATCTTTCGTAGCTATTTGGTGGACATGGATATTATGTAGATAACATGTAAATATCTAATGAATATCCTTGTCAGATATTCAGTGGACGTGGATATGTGGACAATAATCGGATATCCACTAAATATCCTTGTCAGATATTCAGTGGACGTGGATATGTGGACAATAATCGGATATCCACTAAATATCCTTGTCAGATATTCAGTGGACGTGGATATGTGGACAATATCGGACATCCACTAAATATCCTTGTCAGATATTCAGTGGACGTGGATATGTGGACAATAATCGGATATCCACTAGATATCCTTGTTAGATTTTTAGTGGACATGGATATGTGGAGAATATGTGGATATCCACTAGATATTCTTGTCAGATATTCAGTGGACGTGGATATGTGGACAATAATCGGATATCCATTAGATATCTTTGTTAGATATTTAGTGGACGTGAATGTGGACATTATATGATATCTAATGGATATCTACTGGATATTTTTAAATAAATTTTTAGTTAACATGGATGTGTGGATAATATGTGGATATCCACTAGATATCCCAGCTGGTTATACGGGAGATATAGATATTTTTGATATCTAATAGATATCTATTGATTATCCATAGTAGATATGGACATTATATGGATATGTCGATATCCAGTAGATATCGATTAGATATGTAGCTCTGTGTGGGTCGTTTGGACACATTTCATTTGCGCACTGTTCAATTGGACACCGTTGCTTTTGGACACAACACATATTTTTGTATAACTTGGAATACATACACACACATGTATGCATGTATAATTTTGAAATTTTCTGACATTTATTATTAACTTCATTTTGTAAATAAACGTCTGTTACTGAATAAAGTTCGTTTACACACAGTTCGTTTGTACACAGTTCGTTTGGGCACAGTTCTTTTGCGCACAGTTCATTTGCGCACAGTTCGTTTACGCACAGTTCGTTTGCACACTTTGCCATCCACACAATAATTATAGGGATCTCGTTTCGCGTTGTAAAGTATATGCGTGGACATAGCGGGTTCCGCCCCCCCCCCCCCCTATGGAGGGGCTCCACTTCCGGAAGATATAACCTAACCCAAACCTATTTCTGATTTAAAACTAAAATTTATGTGCGCAAAAGAAATGTGTGCAAAAGAAATGTGCGCAAAAGAACTGTGCGCAAAAGAACTGTGTGCAAACGAACTGTGTGTAAACGAACTATGTGTAAACGAACTGTAACAAACGTTTATTTACCAAATGAAGTTAATAATAAATGTCAAAAAATTTCAAAATTATACATGCATACATGGTGTGTATGTATTCCAAATTATACAAAAACATGTGTTGTGTCCAAAAACAACGTGTCCAATTGAACGGTGCGCAAATGAAATGTGTCCAAACGAATTGTGCGCAAGTGAAATGTGTCCAATCGAACGGTGTGCAACTTTATGTGTCTAATATCACAGTGTGCAATTGCAACGTGTCCAATTGTACTATGCGCAAGTGAGCCTCTCCCGGCGCGATTGGCAGATTTTACTCAATAATAACTCCTTTATTAAGCGTTATAGAAAAAAATGTTACAGGACTTTTCTGTTCAGTTTACTGTGCTCTACTCGCTCACGAGCATTGGGACAATCTTTACCGGACACCTTGTATATAATAGATTGATAAAAATAACCATTTTCATCTTGTATTAATAAATACACATAATAACTTAATGCGTCTTACAATTTTCAGCGAAATAAATCTTATAACAATATTTATCAAGATTTATATCCTCACTTATTAATTCATCAATTGAAATGAAAGTTTTTAATATATTTTATCAATCTATATTAATCGGTAGCGAAAGGACTAATTTATTTTGGCGTATAATGTAAAAAAAAGATTTACATAATTTCTCGCTTTTGTGATTGGCCATAATACAATATGGTTTTAGCGAAGGATCGGAAGTTTTAAGAGTTCGATATCATTGTTATGCACATATGGTCGCTTGTGCGATTTGATGACAACTTTGCATGTTTGTAGATATTGAATGTGATTCGAATCTTAGCGGTTGACACTGACCCGGATATTCCTATTATGACTGAAAAAGTAAAGGACATTTGATCCATTCAAAGACACGATGCACATATATATCCTATTGTGACTGGAAAAGTAAAGGACGTTTGATCCATTCAAAGACACATGCACATATATATCCTATTGTGACTGGAAAAGTAAAGGACGTTTGATCCATTCAAAGACACGATGCACATATATGGATTAAAGATTGGCAGATATCTATGTCACAATCTTCTCAGATAGCAAAATGTTAGCAGGATGCGCGCAGATTGGCAGCAAATTTAATCAGAATCCCATATCAAAACCATAGCCATGATGCAAGTAGATATGGGGTTTGTTCTTTATAACTAAACTGACTGCACTAGTTCAGAGCTTATTTTTCTTCTTCCAAGGCTGTGTTCCGATTCCCCACCCGAGTGCACCCGATATTATAGTATACATATGTCACGTATACTATAATATTGGGTGCACTCGGTGGGGAATCGGAACACAGCACAATGTGGAGAGAAAAAGATAAACTCTGAGCTAGTGCAGCCAGTTCAGCAATAAAAAAGACCCATGGTGTGCTCCCGCATATATTTTGCATTATAGCCAATCAGAACTTGGCTTTTTATTCGTCCATTTTTCGGCGATAATTCAAATAAAATAAATATTACTTTATTTCAATCGGCATACTATGCCAATTAAACTCAGTTTCACGTGTAATAAATATTATTTGTAATTTTATAATGATTCTTTTTATTTCTATTGCTTTTATATTTTATCTAATAACGTTGTTTTTTGCAATCATAATCAGAAAAATTTCTGAAATTCATGTAGGAATGTTCTATAGGAATGAGATTAAAGATTAAAGATAAAAGAATACGTTATTTATTAGCAGGCCTTGGCCAATAATATTCAAAACAAATAATACAATAAAATCAAATGCAGAGGTGACGAAGAATTAAAAAAAAAGAAAAAAACAAAAGACATATACTACTTACATTATTAATAAATTTACTAAAAAAAAAGATGAGCTAGGCGAATTAACATAAAAATTAAAGTAGGTTCATAAATAAAATAAGCAATAAATGTACTTGTATGTGCATTATTTTTTATTTGTTAGTTTGTATTTTTTTGTTATTGTTTACTTCTTTTATTCCAATCCGTATAGTTTTTATTACATTCTTTGAGATGAATGTTCTCGTTCTCACGAAACATATGCTATCACTTTTCTTGGTATTTTCTTTTGAAGAAAACGAGTTATTTTCTTAATTGTCATGTTAGTAACTGTAGCGAAAATGAATATATCAATATTATATTGATATATATATCCCAGTCAGCCACGTCTGTTCTAACAGATATTGCCAAGTGCTTGCTACAAATTATTGTCAGCAAAAAGGCTACAATTTGGTACAAGAGTTGTTATTACCGATTAAGCTGGCAGATTGCCGGCAAAAACCAAACAAGCTTGCTAACATAACTAGACAGCAAATTGGCGGCAGAAATCATGCAAAGCTTGCTGACATGACCGACATCAGATTGTCGGCAAAACTGAGCAAGATCTGGAGTGCGCAATCTGATGGCAAATTGGCAGCAAAAACCGAACAGAATCTGCAGCTTATTACAAAGTATTATAAAATAGTTCAGTCATTTATCGCTATGCGGCGCGTTATTCATTATCTATACCCGTATCAAATTCTTGTCATGAGTGTATATAAAGCCTGCAAAATGCTAATAATATTATATATATATATTTCTATCAGTTCATTTTTGACACAATTCTTATACAGGAAATTCAGATATTGAACTGATTTTTGGGCAATCGGACAGATAATTGTTCGATTTTTACTTATTCGAACAATTTCTGTCTAAAAAGATCTTTAATTTTATAAATTAAATTATTTAAATTTACCTATATGTTTTAACACCATTAATAATGATTTATATAATGTTTAATTATTAATGGTCATTTTATGACCAAAACTTATCATCATTTTGTTACTTAGGGTTGAACTTTAAATCCATTTAAATATACTATTTTAATATGAATGGCCAAAAGCTGGCCAAAACAAGCACAATGTGGAGAGAAAAAGATAAACTCTGAGCTAGTGCAGCCAGTTCAGCAATAAAAAAAACCATGGTGTGCTCCCGCATATATTTTGCATTATAGCCAATCAGAACTTGGCTTTTATTCGTCCATTTTTCGGCGATAATTCAAATAAAATAAATATTACTTTATTTCAATCGGCATACTATGCCAATTAAACTCAGTTTCACGTGTAATAAATATTATTGTAATTTTATAATGATTCTTTTTTATTTCTATTGCTTTTATATTTTATCTAATAACGTTGTTTTTTGCAATCATAATCAGAAAAATTTCTGAAATTCATGTAGGAATGTTCTATAGGAATGAGATTAAGATTAAAGATAAAAGAATACGTTATTATTAGCAGGCCTTGGCCAATAATATTCAAAACAAATAATACAATAAAAATCAAATGCAGAGGTGACGAAGAATTAAAAAAAAAGAAAAAAACAAAAGACATATACTACTTACATATTAATAAATTACTAAAAAAAAAGATGAGCTAGGCGAATTAACATAAAATTAAAGTAGGTTCATAAATAAAATAAGCAATAAAATGTACTTGTATGTGCATTATTTTTTATTTGTTAGTTTGTATTTTTTGTTATTGTTTACTTCTTTTATTCCAATCCGTATAGTTTTTATTACATTCTTTGAGATGAATGTTCTCGTTCTCACGAAACATATGCTACACTTTTCTTGGTATTTTCTTTGAAGAAAACGAGTTATTTTCTTAATTGTCATGTTAGTAACTGTAGCGAAAATGAATATATCAATATTATATTGATATATATATTCCCAGTCAGCCACGTCTGTTCTAACAGATATTGCCAAGTGCTTGCTACAAATTATTGTCAGCAAAAAGGCTACAAATTTGGTACAAGAGTTGTTATTACCGATTAAGCTGGCAGATTGCCGGCAAAAACCAAACAAAGCTGCTAACATAACTAGACAGCAAATTGGCGGCAGAAATCATGCAAGCTTGCTGACATGACCGACATCAGATTGTCGCAAAAACTGAGCAAGATCTGGAGTGCGCAATCTGATGGCAAATTGGCAGCAAAAACCGAACAGAATCTGCAGCTTATTACAAAGTATTATAAAATAGTTCAGTCATTTATCGCTATGCGGCGCGTTATTCATTATCTATACCCGTATTCAAATTCTTGTCATGGTGTATATAAAGCCTGCAAAATGCTAATAATATTATAATATATATATTTCTATCAGTTCAATTTTTGACACAATTCTTATACAGGAAATTCAGATATTGAACTGATTTGGCAAATCGGACAGATAATTGTTCGATTTTACTTATTCGAACAATTTCTGTCTAAAAAGATCTTTAATTTTATAAATTAAATTATTTAAATTTACCATATGTTTAACACATTAATATATGATTTATATAATGTTAATTATCTAATGGTCATTTTATGACCAAAACTTATCATCATTTTGTTACTTAGGGTTGAAACTTTAAATCCATTAAATATACTATTTATATGAATGGCCAAAAGCTGCAGAATTTGTTCGGTTTTTGCTGCCAATCTGCTGTCAGATTGTCTTGCGCAGATCTTGCTCGATTTTTGCCACCAATTTGACGTCAAATCATGTCAAGCTTTGCTCGGTTTTTGCCGTCAATTTGCTGTCAGGTTATGTCAGCAAGCTTTGTCACCAAAACACAAGCTTAATGCGGACACAGATGGCACTGGATTTGTTACCAAGTTTTGAGCGAATTTGATGCCAATTTGGCAACAATTTGTTATCAAATTGCTTACTGGGTTATTGTGAAATGGCGGAAATATTAAGGCCTATGCGTCGCTATGCGTAAACTCGTTACGAGCATACCATGTCTACTTGCATCATGACCATTAAGGTGCATTTTCACGAGCCGCTGAAACCAATGGTTTGAACGAAAAAAAGGATCACGTGACGACTTTTGTCGCTGAATTACTACAGCGGTAATTTTTGTATATGAAAAAAGATAGAAGCAACAAAGTTAAAAGTTGAGAGACAGATTTCGCGTTTTTTGTGTTTTATTAGCACTTTTAATATTAACGTGTTGTAAACAGTTGTGGTATGGGTTCCAGAAAAAATAAATATTATAATTGGATATTAAATTGTAATCGAATGATTCGAGAACATGAAATCGTATTTCAAAATGATATCATTTTTGCTGTTATTGTAATACTGTTGACACAAAAGAAACGTTATCCCCAAAAAAAATTTTGGGTTGCACCACTGTTTCAAAATCAGAATGCATGGATTCTATAAAGCTACTTTTACTCTATATAAAGTTAGAAAGTGCAAGATGCATGAATGATTTATAATTATTTATAATTATTTATAATTATTTATTTCTATTTTTATTTTTTATGATTAATCTTTAATATTCTTTAGTTAGCCATTGCGTACAATAGAGAATACATTAGGAATAGGAATAAATATTAAATATTAGAAAAAGAAATTAGCAATTATTTTACTTCAAACAAAGAAACGGAATGGATTAATTATTTCTAATTTTTAATTTATTATGCGTTAATCCATTCCGCTCCCTTGTTTGAAATAAAATAATTCCAAATTGCTCTTCCTGATATTTAATATTTATTTCTCTTCCTAATATTTTTTCTATTATGCGCAGAGCCTTATTCTGCAAGATTATGTGTCTTCGGTACACACGATCAACACGGCAGCATCAGCGTTTCACACAGTGTAATGTTTTGTAGTTGAACCTGTTCAAACCACAAAATCGTAGCCGCTGGATTACGAGCAATAAATCTGTTGCTTCAATCGTTCGTTTTAGCAGCATGTGAAATTGTACCTTTAGCCATCTATGTCCGCATTAAGCTCGTGTTTTGTCAACAAAATCTGCTGACAGGCAATGTGAGCAGATTGGCAACAGAAACCGAGCAGAGCCTGCGTACATAACGTGAGAGAAGATTGACAGCAGAAACTGAGCAGACTCTGCAGCTTTTAGACATATAAAATGGTACATTTAAATGGATTTAAAGGGTCTCAATCCTAAGTAGTAAAATGACGGTAAATTTTGGTCACAAAATAACCAATTAGACGTCCTAAGTTAGGTCTCCTGAGACCCGAAAATGACGTCAATAGTCGATATGTCACATTCACGGGACATCATTTTCTGACGTTTGTATTAATAACACCCAGCAAACACAAAGTAACAGTAACATAACATTAATGTTATAATTTCCCACTCAACAATGTAACTGTTACGTACAAGGCATGTTATATTGCAGTTACATTGTTGAGTGGGAAATTATAACATTGATGTTATGTTACTGTTACTTTGTGTTTGCTGGGCATATAAATAATATATAATATTAATAACATATATTAATGTAATATACAGGGTGTCCCAAAGCACCCTAGACAACGTTCTGGAACTGGTAGAGTATAATAAACTGAACAGAAAAGTCCTTTACCATTTTGCAATTTTCGTAATAATTATTAAAATATTAATAAAAAAGGATTGGTGAATGAGCGCACGTTTCGCGCAGCTAGACCGTGAGACGTACGCTCTAGGCGTGCCAATGGCCAGCTTTGTAGTATCGCACGGTAACGAAAAGTTTGGCCTCGCGCGTACCCCGACTTTCGTCGCGAAACACGCGCTCATTCGCCAATCCCTTTTAATTAATATTTTAATAATTATTGCGGAAATGGCAAAATGGTAAAGGACTTTTCTGTTCAGTTTACTGTGCTTTACCCGCTCACAAGCGTTGTCTAGGTTGCTTTGAGACATCTTATATATAGGAAAATTTAAATAATTTAATGTATAAAACTAAAGATTTTATTTATATGGAAGTTAATTTTTATTTTATATCTTAAGTAGATAATAACGAACTATTTTTATTTATTCGGACAGAAATTGTCCAAATAAATGAAAATCGGACATTTATCCGATTTTTCAAAAATCGGTTTAATATCTGAATTCCCACCTGAATCAGCGCCTGTTTATACAGCAGAAAGCCGTCTCGCTACTACGACCCCCGTCGTACCTTCTCTGTTTCCGTTGTAGACAGGCGCTGATTAGTTAACTTTAACATCATATAACAACGAAAAGAAAGCTCAGATCAAAAAATGGTTCAGGACTTTTCGATTTGAATTATTGTTCTGTATCTGATAGTATTGTCCATATGCGTTTGTTTAGTTACACCCAGTATATATACAGGGTATCCCAGACCACCAGTACACCCCTTTTCTTTCAAAAACTAAGCATTTTAGAGAAAAACGTTTTGAACAAAAATTGTATGGTTTTGAGGGGAACATAAGATGGTGTCATCGGTTTGACCTTGGATGGCATCGTTAAGGTCAAGTCAAGGACACCTTTAATTTTTTAAATGGGATCCCATATTTTTTATTGCATATTCTTGTAGCTTATCTCGAGAGCTTTCCAAAACACTATAATAAAGTATTTTTTTATTAAGTACTTTTTGAGTTATTTTATATTTTAATCTGACATATTTTGATATAAAAAATAAAATATCTCGTAAAATATTTAGTTTTCGATAATCTTACCGTAATACTTTTATGTACAGAATAATGAGACAAATCAATTAGTGTAAAGAAAAAAACAAATAATTGTTTTAAAAAATACATTGTAAATAATTACATACTTTTTCTTAAAAACAATTATTCTTTTTTTACTAATTGATTTGTCGGTAAATATAGCGAATAGGGGACCCAGCCCCAATGACCTTGACCTCGACATATGTTGTCAAGGACATAATTCTGAGTAACTTTTTCTTCTAATTTAATCGTCGTTCGTTGCTTATTAAAAAGTTATTAACAAAAAAAGTTTGAAATATACTAAAGTATATGCACGGACACGAAGCACGCGCGCGCGCGCGCACGCACACACACACACACACGGGGGGGGGGGGGGTGCAAGGGGGCCTTCGCCCCCCGCCCCCCGCACCCACCCGCCAGTAGACAGGATGGGCCACGCTTTACAATGTAGCATGTACTTTGTAAGTTGTAAAGCGAGGTCCACCCTGCCTACCGGCGGAGTGGGCGCGGGAGGGGGGCCGAAGGCCCCCCCTGCACCCCCCGTGTGGGTGTATGTGTGTGCGCGCGCGTGCTTCCAGTCCGTGCATGTACTTTGGTATATTTCAAACTTTTTTTGTTAATAACTTTTTAATAAGCAACGAGCGACGATTAAATTAGAAAAAAAAGTTACTCAGAATTATGTCCTTGACAACATATGTCAAGGTCAAGGTTATTGGGGTTGGGTCCCCTATTCGCTATATTTACCGATTTGTCTCATTATTCTGTACATAAAAGTATTACGGTAAGATTATCGAAAACTAAATATTTTACGAGATATTTTAATTTTTATATCAAAATATGTCAGATTAAAATATAAAATAACTCAAAAAGTACTTAATGAAAAAATACTTTATTATAGTGTTTTGAAAACCTTTCGAGATAAGCTACAAGAATATGCAATAAAAAGTAGGCAGTTTCATTTAAAAAATTGAAGGTGACCTTCACGTGATTTTAACGATGCCATCCAAGGTCAAACCAATGACACCATCTTATGTTCCCCTCATAACCATACAATTTTGTTCAAAACGTTTTTCTCTAAAATGCTTATTTTTTGAAAGAAAAGGGGTGTACGGGTGGTCTAGGACACCTTGTATATACAGGGTGGGGCATTTATAGTGACGCGGGCATATTTTTCGAAAACGAAGTGAGATATCAAAAAATGTTTCAGACAAAAGTTATAGGGTTCCAAGGGGGGCATAAGATGGTACCATTGCTTTGACGTTGAGTGAACGTGCCATGGTCATATGAAGTTCAACTTTGTTTTTTTTTTAATGGAACCTCTTACTTTTCATTATGTAGCTCTATTGCCTACTTATATTACTGATCGCTTGGGAGGTAGGAATCGCTTAGATCCGGGCCGTAAATGATTAAGGCTTAATGGTTGTAACTCATTATATTTCCTTTATATATTTACATGTTCTAAAATAATCGATAGGGACGTATCGGCGTTGTCCCCCACGCTTTCTCGTTTGCGTGGCCTGGTCGGTTTGTGGGTACGTGCTCCCGCACGTTTGCGAGCCTTGCTCACACGACGACTTCCGTTCCTCCGTCTGGGTCTCCACCGAGCGATATTTTGGAGGGTCCCAAGCTGGCAGACCCCACGTATCTAATGAGTCTGGTGATGGCTCTCTAAGGCGGGGTGTCCTTGGCCTTCCCTGACCTTCGTCGGAGGACGAGAGAGTGATTGGAGACGTAGGGTGCAGCTCCAACGTCGGTCCAATATCGGACACCGGCTCTCGTCGGTGTGGTTCCTCGGTTGGAGGCTCTGCTTCCTTCCCGTCCTTGCTCCGCCGGGAATGCTTGCGGCTAACACGTTCGGTGCTATTATGGCGCCGTTTCCCCGACAGCCGCGGAAGATGATGGGCCGAGACAATGCTCAAGATGCGAGGTCTCTGACGTATGGGTGAATGGCCGGAGCTGGAACGCGTGGCGCCCGGTCGAGGCGATGATTCACCGGAGCGGTGGCGAGGTACGCCAGGCCGAGGCGAGGATGCGCCGGAGCTGTGGCGAGTAGCGCCAGGCCAAGGCGAGGATCCGCCGGAGCTGTGGCGCCGGGCGCCAGGAGGATGCGACTTGTCGCCGGAAGGTTGGCGTAGGGCGCCAGGCGAAGGCGAGGATGCGCCGGAGCGTGGGCGTTTGACGCCAGCCGAAGGCGAGGATGCGCCTGAGTTGAGGCGCTTAGCGCCAGGCGATGGCGAGGCTGCGCCGGAGCGTGGGCGTTTGTCGCCAGCCGAAGGCGAGGATGCGCCTGAGTTGAGGCGCTTAGCGCCAGGCGATGGCGAGGCTGCGCCGGAGCGTGGGCGTTTGACGCCAGCCGAAGGCGAGGATGCGCCTGAGTTGAGGCGCTTAGCGCCAGGCGATGGCGAGGCTGCGCCGGAGCGTGGGCGTTTGTCGCCAGCCGAAGGCGAGGATGCGCCTGAGTTGAGGCGCTTAGCGCCAGGCGATGGCGAGGATGCGCCGAGCGAAGGCGAGGATGCGCCGGCGGGTTGGCGCTGAGCGCCAGGCGAAGGCGAGGAGGCGCCTGGTTTTCTCCGGGTCAGGAGATGTAGAGGTGCGGGCCTCGTGTGCTTTCGCACTCCTATTTCTCCTTCCCGAGGAGAATTCTTCCTTGCGTCCTTCGTGATGACGGCTGAAGGCTTCTTCGTAGTCTGATCGAGGTGACTAGGCGCCGTGTCGTATCTTGTAGCGAAAATGCGCTAATTGCTTGTTGTCTCGACTCCACGGGGAGCCTGCTTATGTTCCCTGTGGGTTGACTTTTGCCCACGGAAAAGCGTACCCGGCGTATGACACCTAGCGGAGGTGCCCGGTACTATCTGTGCGCGGCGTATATGTAGCCGCCTGAGCGTCTTTCGGCTCACGGGTTAGCTAGCCCGGCGCGCGCCGCGCAGCGGCGGCGCCCGTACTATCGGTGCGGCCGCTTATGCATTTGTGCGATTGAATTTTCATCGCCATCGTGCGATTGAATTTTCATCGCCACACATTACATATTCGTGTAGCTTATCTCGAGAGCTCTTCAAAACACTATATTAAAGTATTTTTTTTATTAAGTACTTTTTGAGTTATTTTATATTTTAATCTGACATATTTTGATATAAAAAATAAAATATCTCGTAAAATATTTAGTTTTCGATAATCTTACCGTAATACTTTTATGTGCCGAATAATAAGACAAATCATTTAGTGTAAAGAGAAAAACAAATAATTGTTTAAAAAATACATTGTAAATAAGTACATACTTTTTCTTAAAGACAATTATTTTGGTAAAAATGCATAATAACGGACCCAGCCCCAATGACATTGATCTTGACATATGTTGTCAAGGTCACTGTCCTGAGCATCCTCCAAAATGTTTTAAGCGTCGCTCGTTGTTTATTAAAAAGTTATTAACAAAAAAAGTTTACTAAATAAAACGTAAATGGGTAAATGTTTACCTTTACACACTCTATCCCATATGACTTCCGGTTGACCTTGATGTCGACCTTGACCTCTAAGAAAGTCAAGGTCATTGACCTTTCCCGTCACTAGGTTAGTAAAAAGTTCTGACTACTTAAACAAGATTTATAATTGTATGATTTCACATGAATTGGCAACTTTCTGCACGAAGTAAGGTCTAGTTTTAAATCAGAAATAGGTTTGGGTTAGGTTATATCTTCCGGAAGTGGAGCCCCCCCGTCGGGGGGCGGAACCCACTGCGTTCACGCATACACTTTCCCATCCACACAACAATCGTGGGATGGACTTCGCTTCGCGTTGTAAAATATATGCGTGGACACAGTAGGTTCCGCCCCCCCCCCCCTACCGGGGGGCTTCACTTCCGAAAGTATTTTTTCATTAAGTACTTTTTGAGTTATTTTATATTTTATTCTGACATATTTTGATATAAAAAATAAAATATCTCGTAAAATATTCAGTTTTTGATAATCTTACCGTAATACTTTTATGTACAGAATAATGAGACAAATCAATTAGTGTAAAGAAAAAAACAAATAATTGTTTTAAAAAATACATTGTAAATAATTACATACTTTTTCTTAAAAACAATTATTTTTTTATACTAATTGATTTGTCTTATTATTCTGTACATAAATATTACGGTAAGATTATCGAAAACTAAATATTTTACAAGATATTTTATTTTTTATATCAAAATATGTCAGATTATAATATAAAATAACTCAAAAAGTACTTAATGAAAAAATACTTTATTATAGTGTTTTGAAAACTCTCGAGATAAGCTACAAGAATATGTAATAAAAAATGGGGAGTTCCATTTAAGAAAACATCGACCACATTGACCTCACCTTGAAAAGATCACTTAAGGTCACATCCATATTTTTATCATGTGGCCCCCTCGAAACCATGCAACTTTTGTCTGAAACATTTTTTGATATCTCACTTCGTTTCCGAAAAATATGCCCGCGTCACTATAAATGCTGCACCCTGTATATACAGGGATTTTTGGATACGTACCCAGCAAACACAGATACATAACTGTAATATTGCCATAATAAAACGGAATGTAACAAGTAATATAACGTATTTGTTACATGTAACATTCACGTTAGTTGTAATTTCCCACTCATACAAAATTGCAGTTATATAACATGAATATAACATGTTACCAAAATGTTATATGATTGTTACAGTCATGTAATAGTCCACCCAAGTAACAAACTGACGTCACAATGACAGTAAATTTTGGTCACAAAATAACCAATTAGACATCCTAAGTTAGGTCTCATGAGACTCGAAAATGTCTCGTCGATATGTCACATCCACGAGACGTCATTTTCTGACGTTTGTTTGACGGCAAAACTAAGACCAATTACAGTAATAATATAACACATATTAATGTGATATATATTATAGGTAAATTTAAATAATTTAATTTATAAAATTAAAGATTTTATTTATATGGAAGTTAATTTCTGTTTTATATTTTAAGCAGATAATCACAAACGATTTTCACTTATTCGGATAGAAGTTGTCCGAATAAATTAAAAGCGGATATTATCTGTCCGATTTTCCAAAAATTAGTTCAATATCTAAATTTCCTGGTACGGGAATTGTATCAGAAATTGAACTGATATAAATAATTACAATGTTATTAGCCGCATTTTGCAGGCTTTATATACGCTTATGACAAAAATTTGAACATGGGTATAAATAGTGAAAAGCGCGCCGCATAGCGGTAAGCAAATGAACTATAATCCCAATATTAGTTACAGAAGGACTTTATTTGGACGATCATAGGACGTCTTCAAAATTACGTCTTTGGCTAGTCTAAGAAATGAGGTCTTTTAAACGTCAATTATTAGTCTCCGACATTATAGACCAAAAATAGACGTCATTATGTCTTTTGACATTACTCTGTTACTTGGGCTGTTACATTACATATATTACTCCCACGTTACATAGCAGTTATATTCTGGTGTTATATTGCATAAATAAGAGACAGTTATATAATCCCAATATAAATTAGGCATAACAACTGTTACATTACATGTTATTCCCATGTTATATAGCAGTTATATTCTGTGTTTGCTGGGTAACGATTGGACACCGTACGATTGGATATGCACACTACAAGATTGGACACCGCACTATTGGACACTGCACGATTGGATACTGCACGAATGGACACTGCACGATTGGACACCGCACGATTGTTGTGTGAATGGGAAAGTGTATGCGTGAACGCAATGGGTTCCGTCTACGGGAGGCTCCGCTTCCGAGAGGTACAACATAACCCAAATCTATTTCTGATTTAAAACTAAAATTTGGTTTGGGTTAGGTTATATCTTCCAGAAGTAAAATCCCCCGTAGGAGGGCAGAACCCACTGCGTCCACGCATACACTTTCCCATTCACACAACAATCGTGCTGTGTCTAATCGTGCGGTGTCCAATCGTGCGGTGTCTAATCGTTACGCGTTCAAACGGGTGTCACTCCTTTACACACATGTAGGGGGGAGGGGTAAATAGATGAATTTAGAAATTTCCAGTTGCGGCCCAAAAACGATTCTAAGGAATGAAACCATCCCTCATATGTAGAGCAGTTTTTTGCTTTTCTCGATATATCTCGAAATTTATTCGAGATATCAAAAAATATTTTATACAAAAGTTTCACGGTAAAAACACCTCTATTTAACCAAGTTTTTAATAAAACTTTGAAAAAATAATTTTTTTTCAAATATTTGTGCCCTTGTTAATATTTGATTCTCTAGTGCCAAAACGGCTCTGTTAGGATCAGGCAGGTGCAAATTAATTTCGCTCAGGATGCACGAGAAAAGTATGCTTTATTCTACTAATGAGAGAACGTGTCTAAGTACAAGAACAATTATCGCAACAAGAAGGGTAAGTAAGAATTTAGAGAGAAATAGAAAAGCTCGTTGTCAAGAGGAACAATAAGATTAGTCGGTAAAAACAATTTCTCCAACATTCTCGCTTTGGTTTTATCGTCATTATTCTCGTTTTTCTGGTTTGAGATAATACTTTCCGTGCCTCTCGATGATATTGATGTTGCTGTCGAGATAGTGGTTTCGTCAGGACACCCGCGTGTTGTTCTTTTGATGCTACATGCTCCAGCGAGAACTCCTTTTCTGCATATTGTTCTCATATGTAATGTAATCGCACATTAATGTGTTTGACCCTTTTGTGGAATACTAGATTCTTTATCAGACTCATTGCACTCTGGTTGTGTATGTACAACATCATGGGTACATTCTTGACATCCAGCAGTTCTTTGATTAAAGTTTTCATCCAGGCTAGAGATGCCGATGTCTTTTTCAAATAGATCGATTTAAAGATCGATTCGAGTCGCTGAGAAAAGAATTAATCTTAAAAAAATCGGTTTGTAAAGAATCGATTTCAGAAAATCGATTCGAATCGATATACATGTAAAGTGAACCACTCGCTAAAGTATAATTTCTGTCAAATTTCTGTACTCTAAAGTGGATCTCATGTAATTGATATAAAATTTAATATGATTTGAAGAAATTTGACAGATGGTATGCTTTACTAGTGGCCAGAACTGAAGATCAAGGATTTTTAAGCATTATTAAAGAAGTCCCTTTTACTATTATGTCTATATATATTTATTTATTACATATTTATTTATTTATTCACTCCATATTCCAGTTTTCCATATTCCGTACATATATGTTTAGTTATTTATTGATTTACTCCATATTCTAGTTTTCAAAATCCAATGATTTTAGAAACAATAACTTGTGAAGCCTATCTCCATTCAATCTGTTTCTTTGCTCTGTCAAAATATTGCCCGCCAAAGAGAACAGACGTTTGGAATGCACGGATGTGACAACAATGCATAAATAAAGTTGAAAATGTTAAAACGAAATAAATAAAAAAACCGTCGATTACTAGTAGAAACTAAAAAAAATTGTGTTGGCGATTTTCAGGATTTACAGATCGATTCTTGAATCGAATCAATTTGTAATAAACCGCTTTTGCGAGGCGGTGACGGATAACTCGGTCGGGATCCGGGGCTCGTGAAAGGGCATCGAGAAACGAACGAAACGTGTTGTTAGGTAAAATATAATTTATTGCGTGTAAATGTGTGTTTGTACAGCATGAGTGTATGCGTATAGACGGTGTATGTATGTGCGCGTGTGTATATGCGTGTGTGTGAGACGATAGCCGAGTGAGTGCGTGCGCGGATGTATAATAGTCGTGTGCAAGAGTATCGAATGCATATATGGAATGCAAACGGCGGTATGTGTGCAACAATAATGCAAGTGTATGCGTGTAAAATGCAGAACGGATAGCGGTGCGGTCGGGTCGGGCGCGGTGCATCTAAGGCAACGCACGGATGCGTGGCGCGGTTCGCGATTTCGGCGGATCGATAGAATATCGATTACGGATCGCAGACCGCGATTTCGGCAGATGCCGCTAGTTATCGGTAATTTCGGTCGGTCCGGTGGGCGGTCCTTTGACGCGCCGATATTGATTTCGTATGTCGATCGGTGTCGCGGTAGGATATAGATCCTCCCTCTGTGTGGGACTTAGCGTGCCGTATAAATGGCGAGTCCGGTCGAGTTAATGGCGATCGCGGAATTACTGGCCGGGCGCGTATAGCGTGTTCTAGATTTAATCGAGATGGTCTTTTCTCGCGGAATTCAGGAGTGCAACGGTTGACGGGAACACCCGTCACTGGCAGGGAACTCCCTACCACTGGAAGATCGCCGTTGCACGCAGGTGAGCGGAAAATAGGAGGTGCCGAACTCTCGGCGGAGGCTGAGTACTCCCAACCCCGCTTTCCTATCTTTTAAGGTTTCGGACGGATTGCTCTCGGAGATGCCGCAAACTCTCGGCGGAGGCTGGGTACTCCCAACCCCGTTTTCTTTCTCTCTGAGCGTTTCTAGGATCTAGGCGGTTTTCCAGGTATCTTAGAGACTCTGGCGGTGCGGAAGATCTGGTCTCGATAGTTAAAACCGCGCTCTATTTATACCGGTTTTCGGCGCGCGCGCTTGCGTAATTCGCCTATTGTTCTTACGGTTAACGGTATTGGCGTCATAGAGCCGGCGCGCGCGACTCGGGTGTTTTTGGTATCGGTCGGTCGGTACCCGAGCGCGTCACCGGCTCTCGACGGTTACGCGCGCCTAACGGCGGTTCGATATTTACGCGGTTTGTCTAACGTTTAAAAATGGGCGCTCAGCGCCTCCGCATTTGCCCGACCGGTGTTCGTCGGGCGGCGGATTTCCGGCGGATCGGCGGCCGTGTAACGGTGCATTGACGGTGGAGGGATGCATCGTTACAAATTTCAGAAAACCGATTTAAAATCGATCTTTTAGGCTCCGATTAATCGATCTTCGATTAAATCGATTTAAAATCGGCATCCCCAATCCAGGCTATCTCTTTGCTGCATCCGTGGTCGACAATGCAACAATGTGTTACTTCTGAGAATTCCATGAGATCGTCCCCGAAGCTAACTTTAAGACGTATTTCATCGTCGATCTTCGTGTCCTCAAGTCCCCAGTGTAGTCCGCGTCGCTGTACGCGAGTAGTTCTTTCCTTTGGCCGCATTCGAATTTGAGTTTATAATTAATCATTTTTCAGATACTTTAGTATCCGTTTTACAGCCTTCCATTGGGTTATCGTGAGTTTTTCTAGGTATCGGCTAGCTTGATTCACGGCGAATGTGATGTCCAGTTTTGTCGCTACCGACAGATACGTAAGGCTTCCGACTGCTTCTCGATAAGGTGCTGTCGTGGCATCGTTTTGATCTCCCACTTGCGCGAGTGAGTACAATTCTTGGTGTGGATCTGCGGGAATAGCAACGGAATTAGCCTCCTCCATTTTAAATCGCTCCAGAATTCTTTTTGCATAGGCTTCTTGATGCAAAAAGATCGATCCATCGAGCGCTTGCTCGATATGTATGCCTAAAAACAGATTTGCGTCATGATACGTTATCTCGGATTCGACTCTGAGTTCGTTGAGAAGATTATTAATCAGTTCTTGGTCCTGAGCCACGATTAACCCGTTGTCAATATAGATAGCTAAAATCAGTTTCTGTTCTTGGTTTTGGCTCGTGAATACACATGAACCTGCGTTTGTTGTTTTCAGATTGAACCTTCGAAACAATTCAGTGAAGCGTTTATTCCAACAATGAGAGGATTGCTTTAATCCGTACAGACTGCGTCTCAGTCTGCACATTCTTCCGGTTCCGTCGTCATATCTTTCTGGCTGCTGCATGTGGATAGTTTCATCGATGTCGCCATACAGAAAGGCCGTTTTCACGTCAAACTGTTTGATCTGCATGTGCTCGTAGAAAGCTATTGAGGCGAGAATAGCTCGAATTGAATCGAACCGAACTACGGGCTATGCGTTCCTTGATAGTCAATCCCCACTCGTTGCCTAAATCCGCGCGCGACGATTGGAGTTGATAGCCTTTACCCTGAATCTGCATTTCTTCGTTTTCGCCATTCACTCCTTCCGCTGCATTCTCGGGTTCTGCCTCAACATTTGGTCCATTTAGTTCTGGTGCGTCTCTAGCTTGTGGTTCGAACTATAGTTCCTCATTATTTTCTATCGGCTCAATATCATTTTCCGAGTCTTCATCCTTGCTCGGATTCTTCTTCTCACTAACCTATAAGTCGTCATCGTCCCATTTTTCCTGCATAATGACGCGGTCTAATTTTCCCGTGAAAACGACATCTCTTGCAATTGCGATTTTGTTGTCATCGGGGTACTATACCCGATATTCTTTAGTTTCTTTGGCGTAGCCAATGAAGTATCCCTTTTTCGCTTTTGCGTCTAGTGCTCGACGTTTCTCTTTTGGCATTTGAGTATATATTTCTTCGCCAAAGATGTGCAGATCTTTTATATTCACCTCCCGTTGAAACAATAGCTCTGAGGTGTTGCTCCTTTGACTCTGCTGGTTCCAGTACGATTTAGAGTGGTTATGGACATGTTAATTGCTTTCGCCCAGAATTTTTCGTCGAATCCTCTGGCAAGCATTAGCGTTCGTCCTGCTTCCTTCAATGTGCGATTGTCCCTTTTCGCAGAGCCAATCTGTTCCGGGATGTAGACTACTGTCTGCTGATGTCTTATTCCGAGTCTGTTCGTCAATTCTTTCATTTCACTGTTGACGAATTCGAGTCCATTGTCCGTGCGAAGGACTCAAACGCTTCCCGGGCACTGTTTCTCGGGCTTTTTGAGGAAATTTCCGATGCAGTCTGATGTTTCCGCTCTCGATGAAATATATCTCGCGATAGTGCGTGTAGTCGTCTTTCAATAAGAGATAGTACCTCGACCCTCCGAAAAATTTTGTCTGTATGGACCCGCAGAGATCAGCGTGTATAATCTCGCCAATGTTTTTCGTTTTCGAATTGCTATCCGGAAAAGAAAGTCGATTTTTCTAATGGTGCCTCACAGAATGGATTTCTCGCTCTTTGCGGATATCTGAAATCTGTTAAGAATCTGTTTTACATATTTGAAATTTTGGTGAGCCAGTTGCTCATGCCAGTCCTTCAGTGTATCGGTTGAGGTTGAGGTTATGTATGCTCGTGGTGGTTGCTGTCTTCATCTTGATCTGTTTGGCTCGATGACCTCAAACTGCATTACATACAGTTTTCCTCGACGTACTCCCATGACCACTGTGCGTCCATCTTTGACCAGCTTGCAGGTAGTTTTTGTCGACTGCATCTCAAGGCTTTTGTCCAGTGCTATATCAACTGAGAACAGATTGTACTTTAATTTGGGTACATGCACATCGACAAGATGATTCTCGGTCCAACTTTTTCCGTCAAACATGTTAACGTTGGTGCAGCCTTTCCCGTAAGCCTTGATGCAACCTCCGTCGCCTATACCGCTGTTGGAATCGAAAGCTTCGTACGTAGTACCAATTTTTTCGATTTGACATGTGTTCGCTGGCTCCAGAATCCAGAAACCAGTCTGCATCTCTCACATGTTCTGAAAATGTTGATGTGAGAACTTTACTTACTAATCCTTCGCTATGAAGCTTTTTCTCAGGTGTGCTGCGTCCTCTTTGTCATCGTCTCCTTTTTTTCTGTGAACAGAAAAAAGAAGACGATTTCTTTTTTCTCTGGCCCGGATTCTCGTATATATAATAATATAATAATAGTAATATAATAACGATAATAACACTATTAATTATTGATTAATTGATACTTACACTTATAATTATTAATTAGTATATAATGTCGAGGTAGATAATGTCTATTTGTTACTCGTTTCCACACCACCTTGAGGTAGAGTAAATGGCGCGTTTTTTTTAATGTGATATCCCCGAAAGGCCTAATCCACGACCTTTATTTAATGTTTTCTTTTTTAAATTTTTTACAAAACCTAGATTGGCCAGGTTGACTGATGTCTTCTTGAGAATCTTTAGGATCTTCTTGAGAATCGCTCAAGTCATCCTCTTCGTTTTCTTTTTTTTCTTCGTTCACGAATGTCAGTAATTTTTCCATTATATTCCCAGTCACCCTGCCGAAAATGGTCGATTAAAACCGATTAAAACATAATCCGTTTTAATCGATTTTAATCGGTTTTAATCGGTTCAATCCGCGTCCGGATTAAAAAGTAATCGATTTTAATTCCGAACGAACTATAATCGGTTTTAATATCGCTTTCGCGGATTATTTCCAATCTAAAATCATTACATTCTAATCCATATTGTTGTCAATCCAAATAAACACGAATAATCGAATGGATATTGTGGCTGCCGTAGGTCGTCACATTAAGCACAATCCGCGATACAATAGTGCGACCTGCAACTTGGCGGCCCACGCGCTCGCGCGTCCGCGCGTAGTTCCGGGCGGCGCCGCTACGCGGCGAAGGTCGAGCGAGCCAACCTGGAAGTAGAAAGCGGTCAAGCGGGGATATAAGGCGGACCCTCTGCGGAGAATTCGTATATTTGTTTTTAACAACTGAGTTTTAATTGCAGAAACACCGATTCAATAATTAATTGTGACTCATGATAACAGCAAATCCGACTTCACACTACATAAAATCAATTTACTTTCCATCTGCGAAATGATAAAATTCTTTATTAAAAGGGATTATTTTTTATCTATGGATTGACTATTGTAAATTCCAATTCAATTGCATTAAAACAGGTTTAATTATAACTTTATGAAATCGTATAATTTCGCATTGAGGTGGAGATATATCATCCAACATTAACCTCGCCTGAAGCGTACTAAATTCGATTTGACTATTTTCAATCGGTTTTAATACCGCATTTTTGGTGCAGAAATCCCGATCGATTCGGATTACATTTTTTTAAATCCGTTTTAATCGACCATTTTCGGCAGGGGATATATGCTTTAGATCGCTTTTTGTTCTGATTTTAATTTGCGATTTTCAGAAATCTACCAATTGGATGTGAAGCACCAAGTGATCTCCAACAATCTGCTGGCGTACGCCTTCACGTATCACGAGCTTGAGAAGGTAGCCTCGACTTTCGACCTGGACATGGGTAGCTTGCTGCTACTAGAAGCGACGAATTTAAATGACGCCGTTCTAATCGGCTCCAATAGAACGCTGTATTTCTCTACCAAAACCAGTAAGTCGATCAGAAACAATTAAATTGTTAAATTGTGGTCTACTTGAGACCACGTCAGCTTATTACCTAAACACCTATCGCAACGAGGTCCTAATTTCAAAACAATTTAGAAACACATGTTTTGATTCGCATAACACTGGGTTACTGTCGACGTAGCCGTTTATGGCAGAGATATTCTTTATATTTTCTTATATCTTACATTTTATATATGTAAATATCATCATCTCTAGGTGCTGCTAAATTGGTGCAAGTATTGTCGGAATGGATTCTTCATGATAAGTCATTGGCACTGACAAAGAACGCGCTCGCCGAACCCACCGTGTATAATTTGGACGAGGAGAACAGGAGACGATTTCCAGTCAGTCCGGCATACGATGTTCTGATCACCCTAGTTAATCCTGATCCCGAGAAGTTGAAGATCGATTGGAACTTAAGGACAGTGACTGAAGGTACATCAACACGACCCAGTAAACACAAAGTAACAGTAACATAACATTAATGTTATAATTTCCTACTCAACAATGTAACTGTTACGTACAAGGCATGTTATATTGCAGTTACATTGTTGAGTGGGAAATTATAACATTGATGTTATATTACTGTTACTTTGTGTTTACTAGGGAGTTAACACAATAATTAATTACGTTATACAAAAAATTTATTAAACTTTAATTATTATTTATTTATTAAACTATATTTATTTAACTTATTATTAAACACCTGCTCTGATCTTTAATTAAGAAAGTATAATATAATTTATTAGAAGAGACTAGAATTTAATTTCTTTTTTGTCGTAGAATATATACAGCCGTTTGTAGACGAACTATCCATCTTGAGTAATTTCTCGGTCAAGTCGCAGTGGCTCTATCTACTGCCGTTGGATGTGAATCCCAGACGCGTGCCCGATAGCAGTCCAAGCCGCAGGCATTTCGCCTTACGCGAGAGCGTTTTGCCGCAGCTGGTGACCCCGTTGGAGAAGAAATTAGGTACGTAACGCATACGTAAAGAGTTATGCGTACCAAGCATTTCTGACTGAATTTTAGCGTCGCAGGTCAGTCTTCATCCGTGTATTAACCTGGTCGTCTACACGGTACCATGCAGCAGCGCGCCCCTGCATATCTACACCCGCAGTGGACATAAGTCGCGAACAGACAGCAATGTGGAAGCTTTCCTCTCCCCGAGGTACTCCCTTTGCCTCTGGACAATTAATTTTATTTCATCGTAATTATGTACTGCTACTTTTATTTTAAGTGCATGAACATTACGACAGGATCGTTTATGTCTATGATTACCGTGTTTACTAATTTTTCGAAGATCAATGTGCAATTATTAGTATTATCTTTTAATATATTAATATTAGCTTAATATTAGCTAATTTTTATCATTGATATCGTATTAACGAACGTAGATGGGGTGGCGTGGTTTTGATTAACCCACCATCAAAGGCTTGCGAAGATGCGCGGGAGAATGAAACCGTCACTATTGTTCCCGAGGAGACCGCTGTAGTAGGCACGTTCTTGGCACAACTCAGATTATTGTTGGGCATCCCGGAAATGGTAACAGCAACTTCTAACAACGTACTAAAAACTCATTAAATTAGAAGTTAAGCTTTCTCGAGCAATTGCTTTTATGAACTTTTAATTTCGAATAGAGAGAGCGAAAGAGAGAAGCGTTCAAATATAAAATAAAATAATCATGACACGCGTAAACTATTCGCAGAAACCCATCGACGGAGTGACGACGATGCCATTGATGGGGCTAAAATCGCGCGACTGGGAGATCGATTCTTTACTGAGGTTTCGCACCGTCGAGCAATTGACCTCGGCGAAACTAACCCTGCAATCATTGGCGCGATTGTTAAAGGAGATCAGCAACATCGTTATCACGGACGTGGTTGGGAACAGGATTAAGACTGCGCTTGAGTTGGTGCACGAATCCGCGGAATACCTCCGACGTGGCGATCTGGAGCGAAGCTTCGTTCTCAGCAAGGAGGCCTTCGTCACCGCCGAGGCGGCTTTCTCCGATCCAACGCTTTTGGCGCTTCTCTACTTTCCGGAAGATCAGAAGTGAGTGCAAGATCTTTAGTCATCTTAAAAAAACAAGATGCTTACTTCCTGGAAAAATATGGAAAACCTGGAATTCTCAGGGAATCTTTTTGTAACTGGAGAAATCAGAGAATTTTCATGGAATTTTATCGGGACTCGGGGAATTTAAAAAAAATTCTTTCTTTGATAATTTTGCTCTTATACTGTAAGCAATAGGCAATCGCACCCGCCGATAAGCCAAGTTATGAATTATGTATTTAAAATATATTATAAATATATATCTATCTTTATTTATATATTCAATGTCTTAACAAAATATTGAATATGCAATACATTTTCTTTATTTTAATTTTTACTAATAAAAAATGAAAATGTTATACAAATTAAAAATTTTTATCTTAACAAAAGCTATTCAGTTTTTTTCAGTACATTTGTAAATCTAGTACTTAAAACTTAAGTGGCTTTATGTTTTTCCTTCATTTGAATGAAAAACATTAAAAAACGCGTACAATAAAAAACTTATTTTAGGAAATTGCACCAAAAAATCTTTAAAATATTTTCTTTACTTGGAATTTTGAACAAAAATACCTGGAAGATCAGGGAATTCTCTGGGAATTTTTTTACAAGATTTGAGTAGACACCCTGAAAAAAAGAACATAAAAAAAACAATTCCATGTTTTACAAATTCTTATAGTTAAAAAGTAGAAATGGAATTGTTAATTGAAGGAAAAATATAATAATTTTATTGGGACTTCCGGTGGGACACGAATGGAATGTGCATGGGCAAAGCAAGCAGTAAGAGAAAAGTTATTAAACTTTCGAAATAAAAGGTGAGAAATAGAAGAGTAAATGAGTGGAAAGCAAGAGAAAGTGGTAATGAAGACGGAGAAAAGAAGGCAAAGAGGACAAGAAGAGAAGACAGAAAATAAAAGGAGATAAGATTGTGAAACGAAGAAGAGAGATTAGGAAACATCAAGATACGGGTGAAAAAGTGTTAGGAAGACGGTTCAGAAGAGGGACTACAGATGGCGCCAATGACTGGGAAACAGACAGGAAGCAGGAGTAAGAGCAAGGGAGAAGAAAAGTCACTAGACAAATATATTTCAGGAAGCGAAGAAGAGGACTAGAAAAAAAAATAATGAAAATAGAAGAATTGAAAAAAGAAATGAGAGAAGAAAGAAAAGCAAGAGAAGAAGAAAGAAAAAAAAAAGAAAGAGGAATGGAAACAAGAGAAAGGAATATTAGAGAAGAGAATAGCAGTGTTGGAATGGATTAATGAGAGAAAAGACAGAAGGAGAGGAAATACAGAAGGAACAATATTGTAATAAAAGGAGTGAACTAGGAAATGGAGAAATTAGAATATGAAGTGGAAAAATACATAAAGGACAGTTTAATGGTGGACATAGTGATAAAAAAGGCAAGCAAAATAAAATTGAATGGAAATAAAAATTTAATGATAGCGGAGATACCCAGTAAGCAAAATGCGCGCAATATGCCAGCAGATTGGCAACAGATTTCCTCAGCTCTTGCTAGCAATTTGGCATCTGTTATGTCCGCATTAGGCTAATGATCTGCCAGCAGAGCCTGCTCACAGAATCTGAGAGCAGATTGGCAGCAGAAACCGAGCAGGATCTGCTAACATGATTTGACGTCAGATTGATGGCAGAAACCGAGCAGGATCTGCGCGCGCGCAAACTGACGGCAGATTGGTAGCAGAAACCGAGCAGAATCTGCAACTTTTGGCCATTCATATAAAATGGTGCATTTAAATGAATTTAAAGGATCTCAAACCCAAGTGGCAAAATAACGGTGAATTTTGGTCACAAAATGATCAATTAGATGTCCTAAGCTGGGTCTCATAAAATCCGAAAATGGCGTCAATAGTTGATATATCACATTCACAAGACGTCATTTTCTGACATTTGTATTAATAACATATAAATATATAATATTAATAACATATATTAATGTAATATACAGGGTGATTCAAAACAACCTTCTGTCCTTACAATGTCATATACTTGACTCAATTTTAAGACGATTTTTCCTTTACCAAAATTTTTTGCGAAGCTTAGTTTTCAAATTATAAGCCAAAATAGTTAACGAATTACGGGCCGCGTACACGAGGCAGGCAGCGGCGGCGCAACTCACCGTCCGATGCTGGTGATTACGTGAAGCGCTCGCTGCGATCAACTGTTTGCTACATGCGATGGGTATAAAAGAGAAAGACAGAGAGAGAGAGAGAGAGAGAGAGAGAGAGAGAGAGAGAGAGAGCGTGTGTGCGATCAGCTGTTTGCTACACGCGATGGGTGTAAAAGAGAGAGAAAGAGAGAGAGAGAGAGAGAGAAAGGGAGAGAGAGAGAGAAAGAGAGAGAGAGAGAAAGGGAGAGAGAGAGAGAAAGGGAGAGAGAGAGAGAGAGAGAATGTGTATATGTGTGTATACGCGTATACGTTCTCTCTCACACATACACCCCATCGCATGTAGCAAACAGTTGATCGCAGCGAGCGCTTCACGTAATCACCAGCATCGGACGGTGAGTTGCGCCGCCCCTGCCTGCCTCGCGTACGCGGCCCGTAATTCGTTAACTATTTTGGCTTATAATTTGAAAACTAAGCCTCGGAAAAAATTTTGGCAAAGGAAAAATCGTCTTAGAATTGAGTCAAGTATATGACATTGTAAGGACAGAAGGTTGTTTTGAATCACCCTGTATATAGAAAAATTTAAATAATTTATAAAATTAAAGATTTATATATGGAATTTAATTTCTATTTTATATCTAAATAGATAATAACGATTTTCATTTATTCGGTCAATTTCTGTCCGAATAAGTGAAAATCGGATGTTTACTTGTCCGATTTTCCAAAAATTAGTTTAATATCTGAATTCCCCTGTATGGGAATCGTATCAGAAATTAAACTGATAAAAATAATTAAAATGTCATTAATCGCATTTTGCAGGCTTTATATACGCTCATGACAAGAACTTGAATACGGGTATAGAAAGTAAATAGTGCGCCGCATAGCGGTAAGCAAATAAACTATACTATTTCAATAAATTATATAAATGGCTAAAAGCTGCAAATTCTGCTCGGTTTCTGCTGCCAATTTGCCATCAGATTGCGCGCGCGCAGATCTTGCTTGGTTTCTGCCGACAATCTGATGTCAAGTCAAGTTAGCAGATCCTGCTCGATTTCTGCTACCAATCTGCCGTCAAATTGCACGCGCGCAGATCCTGCTCGGTTTTTGCTATCAATCTGCCATCAGATTGCGCGCGCGCAGATCTTGCTCGGTTTTTGCAACCAATCTGACGTCAAGTCATGTTAGTAAATCTTGCTCGTTTTCTGCCATCAGATTCTGTGAGCATACTCTGCTTTGTTTTTGGCACCAATCTGTCGATTTAATCTGAAATAACAACTTCTGTACCAAATTTGTATCCTTTTTGCTAACAATAATTGATAGCAGGCACTTGGCATGATTTGCTGTCGACAGACTTGGCTATCTGGGTAGATAGTTGAAAGCAAAAAGAGAGATCATGAGTAAGAAGAAAGAGTTGAGGAATATATATTAATAATAGAGGATAATTTAACAAGAAAAGAAAGTGAGATATAACAGAAATTAAAGGAAATGGCAAGAGAAGAAAAGGGAAAAGGCGATAATAAGGTAAAAGTTGGATATAAGAAAATTAACTTGAAGGATAGATGGTACAGATGAAACGAGAAAGAAGAGAAATTGGAGGAGGAAAGAAGAGGAAGAGAATACGAATGTGAATATGACAAAAAAGGCGGAAAGGAGATGGAGGACGGTGAGAAAGGTTTAAAAATTTGCTTTTGGAATATAGCAGGCAGGGGCGGATTTATATAGAAGCTTACGATGCTTAAGCATCAGGCCCCCAACGAGAAGGGGGTCCCCAAACAACTACCGAATCGACATTTACGAGAACCATATAGTATCAGACTAGAGATACGTATTATTCTGTATAGTCATAATCAGATGGGTTATCCGCGTCTTCTTTGGTAAGAATTCTCTGAATACAATTTTGAAAATTTATGTAATACTCCCAATAACAAGTTGTGAAGCATAAAGAGGTTTCTCTAAATTATCTTTTATAAAAAATAAGTACAGATCTAAAATGAGAGATAAAATTATTTATTAATTCTTTCAGTAGAAAGTGACATCACAAGATCTGTTACTTATGACGAAGCCATAAAAGAATATATAAACGTGAAATGTAAAAAAAAATTTAAAAACTTGTTCTCAAATGCTTTTGTTTTTTACATTATGTTTTGTTTTATATCTATGTCAGTTATTTTTATTAATTTAATTCGTTTCTGTAAAACGTTAATGTTTCTGTAATCCGTTTATAGTTTTCATGTATATCATTTATTATGAATATATTTTATTCGAATTGTATATTTATTAATGTTTAAATGTTATCATAAACTGTTATCTAGATAGAGCAAAAAATTATAATAATGTCAAAATAACGAGAAAACGATAAATTATGATAGAAAAGTTAGTTTTTATAGTAATTTTTTCGTAGTTTTTTGACGTCATTGTAATTTTCTATTCTGCTCGGAAAAAGCCCCTGAAATAATATTAGCATCAGGCCCCGAAAAGTCACCATCCGCCCCTGGTAGCAGGAATAACAAACAAATGCGAACAAGCATGGAAATATTTGGAAGAATTTGATATTATAGGCTTAACAGAAACATGGGCGGAGAAAGGAACATGGAAGAAAATTAGTAATAGTAATTATCAAAAAAATACAAATGGAATTGCATACCGGCAATAAGAGAATATAAGAGGAAGGGCAAGAGGAGGAATTATCACGGCTATAAATAAGGAATCAGAAGGAGTAAAAGTAAGGAAAATAAATAAAAGAGCGATGGAGATAAGTGTGATATATAACAAAAATAGGTGGAGAGTGATTACGTTGTATAGTCAAAACATTGAAGAAACATTGGAAAATTTAATAGAGGAAATAAAAGAGGAAAAAGAAGAATATTTAATGATAGGAGATTTTAACGCGAGAACGGGAGAGGAAGGTGGTCCGATAGGAACAGAAAGAAAGAAGGAAGGGGAGATAAGAAGATCAAGGGGTAAAGTAACAAATAGAGAAGGACGGATAATGATAAACAAGTTAAAAGAAAGAGGATGGATGATATTGAATGGAAGTTATGAGAAGAAAGGGGAATGGACATACATCGGAGAATCAGGATCATTGGTTATAGTTTACGTTGTAACAAGCGAAAAAGCGATAGAAGAAGTTAAAAAGATGGAAGAAGGAAATAGAACAGAGTCGGATCACATACCATTGCAAATGGAATTAGAAGGCACAAAAAGAAGAAGCAGTCAAAAGACTGATAGAATCAAGATTGAAAGAAGTGTATGGACAGAAGAAGGGATCGAGCATTACCACGGAAAATGTGAAGATTGGTCATGCACACAGACAGAGAACGGGGAGATCTGGAGAGAAATAGAGAATAAAATAATTCGTTATTGAAAATTAAGAAAAAAATAATACCGTGGAAATTAGGAAGAAGACAATGGCATAGCAAAGAATGGAGAAAGAAAAAAAGAGAGCTGAGAAAAGAACTCAGAAGGATGAAAAAAGGAAAGATTAACCGAGAAAAATATATTGGAAAAAGGAAGGAATATAAAATATAGTGTGACAACGAAAAGAACAAATACGAAAAAGAAGAAGAGGAAAAGATAAAATTAATAAGAACTGAGGAAGAGGCATGGAAATATATCAATAAATATAGAAAGAAGAGGGAGAAAATAGATGAGAATATAGATTTGGAAAGTTGGAATTTGCATTTCATGAAATTATTAGGAGGAACAAAGAAAAGAATGATAATAGAAGAGAAGGAAGAGAGAAGAGAAAAAGAGAAAGGAATAGAGAAGAATGGAGAAGAAACGGAAAAAATAACGAGGGAAGAGCTAATGAAATAATTGAAGAGATTAAAAAAAGAAAAAGCACCGGGAGAAAACGGAATAGAAAATGAAGTTTGGAGATTAATGCCGAAAGAGATAGGAGAGGTATTCTTAAAACTACTAAACAAAATATGGAGGAAGGAAGAATTTCAGAAGAATGGAATAGAGGATTAATCAGTCCAATTTATAAGAAAGGAGAAAAAGGCGACGTAAAGAACTATTGAGGAGTGACTCTGATGGACATAGTAACTACAAGAACACTATAAGATTTATGCGAACATTTTGAATGAGAAACTCACGTAGGAAGTAGAAATGAAACTGGAGGAAGGGCAGTTTGGTTTTAGAGCAAGAAGAGGCACAATTGATGCAATATATGTGTTAAATTATGTAGTTAATAAAGAAATTTCGAAGAAAAGAGGAAAGATCTTTGCATTATTTATAGATCTCACGGCGGCGTTTGATAAGGTAGACAGAACGAAACTGGGAGAAATGATGAAGAAGACAGGTATAGGAGAACGCTGAGAAAGAGGATTATGGAAACATATAAAGAAACGAAGAACAAGGTAAAAGTGGGAAATAGAAGAACAAAGTTCTGGACAAGAAGCGGAGTGAGACAGGAATGTCCTATGAGTGCTACGCTGTTCAATGTGTATATGATGGATTTGGAGGCAGAGATGAGAAAAGAATAGACGGGGGGAATAGTAGTGGGGAAAGAAAAGTTTTGGTTGATCACATACGCGAATGATATAGTTTTGCTGGCAAAAAGTGAGCAGGAATTAAAAGGAATGATGAGAAAATTAAAGAAATATATAAAAGGAAAGGATTGATTTTGAACACTCAAAAGTCAAAAGTGTTGATATTTGAGAAAGGAAGGAGTATAGGAAGAAGAGAATGGAAATGGAGTGAAGAGAATATAGAAGAGGTGAAAGAAGTAAAATATCTAGGATATATAATGCAAAAGAACGGAGGAGCAGAGAAACATGTATTGAAAAGAATGAGAAGAGCGACGATTGCAATGAAATTGACTTGGAGTATTGAAGAGAGGTTATTCAAGGATGATTACAAGAGAAGAATGAAGATGTTCGACACATTGGTTGGAAGTGTGGCATTGTACGGAGCAAAGATTTGGGGATGGAAGAAAGAAGAAAGGCTGAGTAGAATAAAAAGAAAATATGTGAAATGGATTTTAGGACTAGATATAAGAACACCGAACTATATTTTAACGGAAGAAACTAAGATGAAGGAATCGAGTCTGGAGACAAAGAAAAGAACAATTAAGTACGAGAAAACTGCACGTCAGACGAAAAAAGGTTAGTGGTGGAATGTATGAAGGAGCTAGAGAGGAGTGGAAGAAGCAGCGAAGAGAATAAATGGGAAAAGAGGAGAAGATAAGGCGGAAATAAGTAAGGAGGAGCTGAGGGAAAACATAGAAGCAACGAAGATAGTTCAGGAAATAATGGAAAGAAAGAAAAGGAGGAAAGAGAAGAAAGAAAATAGAAGAGTCCAAATACAATGAAATACAGGGTGATTCAAAACAATCTGATGTCCTTGAAATGTCATATTCTTAAGCGAATTCTGAGACGATTTCTCCTTTTACAAAATTTTATCCGAAGCTTAGTTTTTGAGTTATAATTGAAAATAGTTAGTTACTTATAAGTACGGTACAACGGGCAGACAGGGACGACACAACATGTCACGAGACTCATCACTTCACAATTTTACAATAAATATTATTTATCGTGGCATTTTATACCTTAATTTGTGTGGAAATTGATATTTGCGAATGATAATAAAATACTGCAGTAAAAACAGTAATGTTTCCAGTGATATTTATTGTGAAATTGTGAAGTGAGGCTCGTGACGCGTTGCGCCATCCTTGCCTGCCCATTGTCTCGAACTTGTAAGTAGCTAATTATTTTCAATTATAATTTAAAAACTGAGTTTCGGACAAAATTTTGCAAAGGAAAAAATCGTCCCAGAATTTGCTCAAGAATATGACATTTCAAGGACATCAGATTGTTTTGAATCACCCTGTATATAAAAATATAATGATGGAAGAAACACCAGCATATTTGCGAAGAAGAAGAGGAAAGAAGGATAGGAGTTTGATAGCAAGATTTAGATGCGGAAATGAAATCAACACTGGAGAGAAGAGGAAGAAAGGAAATGTAGAGTATGCGGAGAAGGAATAAAAAATACGGTACATGTGTTGAAAGAATGCGAGGAGACTAAAGATGAAACGCCAGTAGAAGAATTCTTAAAAGGAGATGGAAAAAGCTATGAATTAATGAAAAGGATAGATATAATTAGGAAGGAGAAGGAAAAGAAACAGAAGAAAGGAGATGAGACCAGTGAGGATGAAGGAGTAATGTAAAGGAAGATAGACGAAAACAGACGAAGAATACTAAAGAAAATTGATAGGTAGTTAGAAACATTAGGAATGTTGAATATTTAATATGTAATATGTAATTTAGATGCAATAGAGAGCTATTGCAGTTTTAGTTTTTGTATTTTGTTTCTAGTTGAAAGTTATTTGCATTACATCATTATTATTTTATTTTTGATATATTTTAGTTAGTTGAGTTTAGTTTTTATTAGGGAAATCTATTTAGCAGAGTTAAATGAAGTATATGAGTTATTTAAATTAATTTTAGCTTATTGAAGTTATGGAAGTTAAGAGTTTTTATTTAAAATAATTTTAATGTTCGTTATATTATAGGGAAGTATTATTAGATAACTATAAGTCATTATAAAAACACATTTTAAGAAACACAAACACAAAGACAAAATAACAATTGTATAACTGGAGGTTATCCAAAGCCGTAAGGCACGGATTAATAAATAATAATAATAATAATAAATAATAATTTTATTGCGTACAATTTGGAAGAGAAAGAAAGAAATATAACATATACAGGATGTCCTAAATATATGCGAAAAAATTCGAGAGGTCATATCTTGGATAATTTCTTGAAGAAAAGTTCATATATACTGATGCCAAACGGCATAGTTTTTTTAGATACAAGATATATGTCCTAATCGCAGGATCTCAACCTTTGGTCCCCAAAATTGAATCCCTTGGATTTTTTTCCTCTAGGATTATCTTAAATCCTTAGTTTATAGCATCTCGATTAAAAATATTGAAAATTTAAGAAATCGCATAATTGCATCATGCAAAACAATCCGTAATACATCTAGTATTTTTGAATGTATTTGCCAATCGATGAGAAGGAAAACAGATTCATGTATCATGGCTGAAAATGGTCATTTCTAACAATTCCTATAATTTTAATTTTTTTTGTCAAAATATATTTTTGAAATTTTTTTTTACATCTTGAACACCTTGTAACTCTCGAAAACAATACCGATGATGATTGAGGATATTAGAGTATATTAATTTTTTTTTTATTGTCCAAGGAATCATGCGAAACTTTTCGCACATGTTTAGGAACATCCAGTATAATTAATGCAATATTTTCCTATAAAAGTTTATCGGTTATTCCCAGATTTCATTTTGTATAAAATTAATAAGAGGCACATTTACAGAAAAGAGAATAAGAGATAATTTTGTGATAATGTTGCAGATATGCAGTGTATATTCCCTTGTTCCTGCCGGCGATGATACCGGTGTTGTTATCGCTTAAGAATATACGAAGATACTACTTCCTCTAGAAGAGTAACAAGATAGAAAGGACGGGCCGTAGAGAAAGTAAGAATGATAAGGATAGTAAACCAAAGATCGAATAACGAAAATGCATTTATCTAATCGATAAAACATGATTACGTGTATACAATCGAATGCGATTCAAGATTATTTCTCGACCAAGAGGTAATGTATAGCAATAATAGACATGTAATTTCGTACGTTTCTTACAGTTTATATATACCAAGTTTCGTGCAGTGACTGTTTATCGTAGAAAAAGCTCTTATCTATGTTTTTTTTTATTTTTCATTGCGTGTAGCAAAAAGAATATATATCTATCGTATTTCGAGTATCATTTAATCAACGATCGAGTCGTATTACATAAAGTTAGGCGCTTAAGGACGGTTGTCCGTTATATAGTATTGTATAACGATCATTAAGTACGACAATAGAATTGTAAGAATTTTTATTCACCGGCGGCAATGATTTCGCATCGAATATTCTCTCGCAAAGAAAAAAAATATCGAAAGGAAAACGTATGAAGAGAATGGTAATAACTTTGTTTTATTTTAAAGAGGCAATGATTCGATGAAATATAGGTGTATGAAGCCACATGTGTGCAAAAATATAATAAACAATTTCTTTCTTGAGCCACTTCTTTTTTTTTCATTCAAACGATAAAATCTCTGAGCAAGGTCTCGAACGATCCGCAGGCATCACCATTTCGTTTTCATTCATTCATTCTCTCTCTCTCTCCCTTCTTCCCTCCCTCCTCTCTCTCACTCACTCATTCATATGTTGCATATTGATTTGGACGAGGATGCAGGCCGATTTATTGAAATTCTCGCCATCATCGTTGACTGAATTTCATGTTTGTACGTTACATTGCACATTGATAAGCATACACTCGGCCAAGATACGCACATACGCAAGACGCAAACGAATCCTGCACGACATCCTTCCTTTCGCATCCCCTCTCCGATCAGATTTCAAGTTAATAATCGATTAGATCGTTAGAAACAACGAGTTTTATGTATGTACACGTGTATCAACTCAATCCTCAACCCACATTACCAAAAGGTTACAAAAAAGACTGCGAACATTAAGTTACTATAAAAAGAAAAAAAAACGAACGAGAGAGGAAAAATGGTATATGTCCATCTACCGTGAGAGACCGCTCTTTTTTTTTTTACTGATTTATATAACAAAAGGTCCAATGTCATTCGATAAAGAGAAGAACATAGTAATAAAAACACTAAAAAAAAGAAAACAATAATAAAACAATTAGCTGCTCGATGCATTTAGTTAGTATAAAATATGGTGTGTATAAGCTCTCTAAAAAAAAAAATAAAATAAAATAGGTTGTGTATTTGACCTATGAAGTAAAAATAATTGCTCAAGAAATGTTCTGTGCTCATAATAAATAGTAATAATAATAAAAATAAATGTGGAATATCTTGATGGAAATAAAAGATCTTGACTGCTTGTGTTTTAACTTCGTCAAGAATTTAAAAATAAGTAATAATAATAACACACAGATGAACAATATCTCGTTAAGGATGTAAATAGTATGAGAGTTTTATCTATCGATAAAACGATAATGATAAGATACATCATAAGAAGAATCATGTGAATCTTGTGTATGCCAATGACGACACTAGTTACTACGAGTAGGGTATAGTCACCCTTAATAGGAATAATAGTGGCAATGCAAACATCATCATCATTATACCTATGATACGTTCCATAGCGTGGATCTCAAATGGTAGCTGGACATTGTTAAGAGTAAAAATAAATTAATCATCGAACTGTGGAGCTTATTCGTACGAAAATAATAGAAAAAAATAGTAAAGAGCAATTAAGTCAACAAGGACTTTGAACTAACTGTATCGCGTGTTGCAAAGCATCAGCGATATTCTGAAAAACAGGTACACCTTCGCGCGTCGCATAATCCGACAGGTACATCCTCCCCCGGTTGTAATCTTTTCTGGCTTGTTCAGTCAGCTAAATCAATCAAAAACAAAAACGTATTACATTTCTATTATAAAAAAGAAATGTCTATAAATGTTGAAAAGTGTTTATATATTGTACATCACTATAATTTATTCGAAATAATATTCTCTTGAAATTCAATTCTTCAAAGGATTCTTTAATCTTAAATAATTCGACAGTTAATCTTATTTTCAGTTATTGTTAAGATATTTTGATGAATGAATTCTATATTCAGTTATTGCTGACATATGTTAATATTCAGTATATCAATCGTACTTTTTCACCAGACACGATCGAATCCTCGGGAAGAGTCTGAACACAAAGGATGAGCTTAGCGCGCAGTCCAATCAAATGAGCTGCCAACGCCATAATAGCAATTCCGCGCGAATGTTGCGGCACTATCAGCAGGATCAGCCGCGAATTCTTCATCTTGTGTAATTCCTGCGGCAGTACCCTTACGTTGTACTCGTTCAGACTTGATCGATATAGAGACAATCTCATCGACCTGAAAGGAGATCGCATGAATGAAAAGGGAACCAATCGTTAACCGTGAATAGATGATCGGAAGTCGATACTCACTCTATCAGCGGCACTGCGGAAGATTCCAACCAAAACAGATCTTTATTGACCACGCCGATGTAAATGTCTCTCTTCTCGGACTCCTGTGCGAAGGAATTAGTCCAATCTGAAAAGATTCAAGTTTGTTACATGTCCTGTTTTTTCGATTTACTCTATGAGATAAGCGAGATCAATTACGTGTTCAATCGTCATGTTTCACTTGAAGAGTGATAGAATAAAGGATTCGGATGAGATATAGGAATTGTATACATTAAGTGCCAGAGATCGCGAGAAATTTGATCGAAAAATTAGAAATACCTAGAAAACGATTAAAGGGATGTACAATAGCTCGGCGCAGAAAATTTGAAGCCTTCCTACAAAATATATTCCATACTGAAGGTATCTCACTTTCACAAGAAACGCCATTACTCTTCGTCCGCGTCCACGACAACTCGTTGGCCAGAGCACAGAACTGCTCGAAATTGATTCGAAATTCTGTCGGATCGCCGTTCGCCGGAAATCCGTCTATCAATGTTCTGTACATCTCTGCGGAATAAACATGTTTGTGATTATTAATTTTTTTTTGATGAATCAGAAAACAAGTCGTCAAATCCGATAAAGTAGACGTCCCAATTACTGCCACCTTAAGCTTATAGCTTAACTTCATTTAACCGTTTTGGGTGTTGCTGAAGCTAAAAAGTGCCTCACTTTGAATCATAATGTTACTTAATAACTCTATTATTATAAAAAAAATTATGCATTACATATAAATACTCAAATAATAAATAAAAATCTATAGAAATCTGCAATGTCCCTCACTGTTATCTAAAAAAAATGTCCGTATGACTGACACCCGATAATTGTCAGTCCCTTTGATTGTGACCAGATCACTGCCAGTCTCGCTGCGCCCGAAAAGAGGTTAGAGTAGTCTGTAGGTAAATGTTAGTTATATGTACTTGTGTTTCTTACCCCGAATACTGACGGCAGTCTAACGGACAAACCAGAAAATATTGTCCCTATTGCTATCAGCATTAATTATAATAATTTAACATAAAATATCATTTATTTCACACATTATTTCATTAAAATGATTCTTATATAGCTTAATAATTCATTTTACATAATCAATGTAGGTTATATAATAAAATTAATCCCCTTTCTTTAGTACAACTTTTGCATCGCCTTTTACTTACGTAGTCGCATTTTTGATACTCAAACTTAATGTTCAGTTTTTAACATTAATTTTTAAATACTAAGTAAAAACAAATACGTGTCATTTTTTTTTGTTTTTATATAAATTAAAGTATTGATTTAATAATAAATTTTTTTTTGAACATGTTTGTTTACAAATTAATTTTTCAAGTAAAATAAATAAAACGGCAATTATAGGGACACTGGCAGTAATTGGAACATCTATCTAATATGAATTTATTACCAGATTTATTTACTGTGTTGAGCAAATCCGAGAAAGGCATATTGTTGCACATTGTTGTGTTCGACTGCAACGTCACCCAAGCCTGGAAATGAAGAAAAACGTGTGTTGGCGTCGGTGAATTTCTTAAATTTTATTTCTCGCGCGACAAAAAGCGTATATACATACTTCCCCCAACTTTATCGTACCGCTGTCATCAACATTCATAGATTTGAAAATCTCTCGCAACGTTCTAAAACGTAAACAAAATTTCCTTGCAAATGTTCTCTTATTTTATTTTGTTCCATATGTATAAATAGCTATACATATATACGTAAATGATTTTTCAGAATCGGCAGAAACTTACACTGCATCCGTCCCATTCTGAGTAAGCGAGATTCTTATAGGTCTGATGCCATCTTCAGTATACAAATCCGTACAGTCCTGCACATTGATCTCTTCGCGTAACATCTGTGCATACATATAGTATACATGTATTAATCATTAGTTATGCCATATAATTTGCTCGTTAATTAGAAGCCATTACCTTGGATGTGCAGTGAAGAGCAACTGAAACGCTCTCGAATATCGGTATCCTTTGTCTCTCCATTAGATATTGAAGTACCAACAATCCATTCATCAAATCGTAATATTCTCTAAAGAATAAAGAAACACGTAAGATGAGGAAAACATTATGGCAGAACAATGTTTTTTATTAATTAATCGCTGGTCAACATACTGTGTAGAAACGGTCTCTCCGAGTATAGTTTGCCCCTGGCGATACGGATAAATGACGAGCACCAAGGATTCGCTGCGCGTAGCTGCCAGTTGAGCCGCTTCAATAATACCCGCGCTGTTGCGCGTCTGGTTGTCGATAACGAATAGCAAGACCCGCGCCGTCTGCTTCGCCTCGTACTCCTGGGCTATCAACTCTGGACCCCATTGCGACACTTGCTGTGATACAGAATCCAATTATGATATCTTGTGTGCGAAGGCGAAGAGGACGACGATAGTGAGCAACCTACAGGATTGTAGTAAGTAATTCCGAGGTTCTGAAGGGTCGGGATCGCTATGTCTGACCTCCAGGTAGTTGGATTGCAAGACCCGCCCAAAAATACCTCATATGCCATCCTCTCTAAGTGATTGATCGATAAATAAGTAATAATTGAGGTGGGACCTGTCGAGACAATCGGCTTATTTGTTAACTTACTTGAACCAGTTTTGTGATTGGTGTCCTTTCCATCACCGTGTAATGAGCGAGAGGCATTCATAGGAACAGCTGCCGTTCTAAAGATAAACAAGAATAGACACATGTAGTACAATTCCAGGTTCTGCATACTGATCCAATATTATCACACTCGATACTAGTAGTAGCGACTACTATGTTTGTGGTAGGATTTGATATTTGAGAGTGCAATTGATGTCTGTACGTTCGACGTATATATAGAAGTCGAGTCGAAACTTTATACATGATTAGGAATAAGTTTTTTTCTTTACAATTTTTTGCGACTTTAGCTATATTTAATTATTACTGCTAGGAATAAGTTTTGTAACTTTTATTATGCAACTGTTTTTTGGAATGTGTTAAATAGGGGGTCATTTTAATGCTTTGAAAGACGAGTATGTTAATAATATTATCGAGATTCATCATTCAAAGTTATTGCAATAAATATCTGATAATTTTCATTCACGATAAAAAAATGGCAGGATCATCTGTGAATCATCCTGTATAGCAGAAAAGAGATGTCATCAATTACATAATCGTCAAACAAAATTTCATCAGAGTGTGGTAATAGGATACACTAGATAGTAGCATCAATTATCGTTTTTTTTTAGCTGAACGTACTTCCACATATCAAATAATTTTGCAACGATCGACATCGCGTTGCGTTTCATCATTGTTTTACAACATTCCCCCTCTATAATCATAATCAAACGCTCAATATTTTCGCCTGAAACATACAGATTTCCGTTCACCCGATAATGTGCACAGTGTACACAGAAAAAAAAAATTTATATACAGGGTATCTACTCAAATCCTGTAAAAAATTCTCCTAAAAATTCTCTGATCTTTCATATATTTTTGTTCAAAATTCCAGATAAAGAGAATATTTTAAACATTCTTTGATGCAATTTCCTAAAATAAGTTTTTTTATTGTATGCTTTTTCTAATGCTTTTCATTCATACGAAAGAAAAACACAAAGCCACTTAAGTTTTAAGTGCTAGATTTACAAATGTATTGAAAATAAAACTGAACAGCTTTTGTTAAGATAAAATTTTTTAATTTGCATAATATTTTTATTTTTTATCGCTGAAAATTAAAATAAAAAATATATATTGCATATTTAATATTTTGTTAAGACATTGAATATACAGGGTGTCCGGTAAAGATTGTGCCAACGCTCGTGAGCGGCTAGAGCATAGTAAACTGAACAGAAAAGTCCTGTAACATTTTTTTATATAACGCTTAATAAAGGAGTTATTATTGAGTAAAATCTGGTCAATTAGCGCCGATTTTTAGCCGGACGCACGTCGGTGAGCCGCCCGCCTGATAGTATGCGGCGGCGCACACTTCACAGCGCGGGGCTCACTGACGTGCGCCCGGCTAAAGGTTGGCGCTGATTGGCCAGATTTTACTCAATAATAATTCCTTTATTACGCGTTATATAAAAAAAATGTTACGGGACTTTTCTGTTCAGATTACTGTGCTCTACCCGCTCACGAGCGTTGGCACAATCTTTACCGGACACCCTGTATAAACAGATATAGATATATATTTATAACTTATTTTTATTTGAGCCCTTCGTCTGCACACGGGGTATATTCTACCCCAGACTTTTTCTAACGAAAAATTTTGAATAAATATAAATAAATATCCTAAATATTTAAAATTGCAAATTTAAAGGAATTTTTTATAAAAGTGTGCATTTTGAAATACATCGTTCCCTTCAGACCCCTAGACTTTCCTAGTTCAAAATATTATTTTTTTGCAAATTTGATTATTGGACCTTAAAGTTCGATAGTTGCACTAAAAAAAATGTCTCTAATCTTTTTTTGAAATAACTGATAATTTAAAAACTATAACGAGTCAAAGATAGCTGGGGTGGATTCTACCTCATATGCAGTTATTGATTTGCTACGAAGATGTGCAGACGAAGGGTTAAACACATAATTCACAACATGGCTTATTGACGAATTGTCTAGTGCTTACAGTAGAGCAAAATTATCAGAGATAATTTTTTTTAAATTCCTTGAGCCCCAAATTCCATGAAAATAATCTGATTTTACCAGGTATAAAAAAATTTCCTAAGAATACCATGTTTTTCCAGGAAGTAAACGCCCTGATATTATATATTCTAGTGCGAATAATTTAACTTGCAAGGGAAAAACGAAAATCCATTATACTACATAGGGCAATACCTGGGTGGTGTCTTTAAAAAATACCTAGCAAAATCAAACCTGTACGATAAATCATAAAGTTTTTGTTACCCTCGCTCGCACAGACGTGCCAGTTCTGTGGCAAATATGCAGAATTCTTCTAACATTATACAGGCATCGGTACATTCAGGACAATCCTTATCGTCGTACTGCAGCTTGTTGCGCAGCTGCAAACAGTTTGGGAATAACAGCATCACGTATATTTCTTGTGTCTGAAATTAGCAAATTCCCTTTACTCTGTTTCAACACTGTTGATTAAATGGAAACTATATAAATGCAGATATAAAGTTTGCGCACTCACACAGGATACACAGGTGACTGTTGAGTTTACGCTTAGTCGAGATCTGGTGATAAATATTCCTCATCATTTAAAACTATACAACTAATTTAAATTTTTGCTTGCAGAAGTATGAATGTATCTACAAATTTCTCGATTTGGACTTTCATATTTTCCTATGGGAAAAGATACATGATATTAATTTTTATTTTAACTAAAAAATATCTCATATCAACATATGATTTAAATATAGATACATACATTCATCTCTGACATAATGCAACAAATAATTAAGAGATATTCTTTTTTCTCTATTTTAAATATAACGATTATACCAACCTTGATGACATTCTTGTCAGACATGCTAGTGCGTTAACGATTCACCCTCGTGTGCTCATATCAAGAGTTTCACCTATAGAATAAAACACAAAGGAAAGCTTAACTCTCTGTTTGAATTGAAGTTTATTGATTAGCTCACTCCAATCATATGGTAATATGTGACGATTACTCACTAACATTCCCAAGAAATGCATACTCACGCAATCATAATTTCCCGTAATTTCCAATTAACGAATCGTTAAAATCACATGATTAACTTGCGAGGTATTTCAAAAAAGGTATCTATGCGCAAAACGTATCAGAAAAAGAAAGACGAACTTAAGGAAAGACAAATGCGAAGCATTCTATCTACAAATCGCAGGCACAACAAATCGCGTTTCGAAGTCACACACATACATACGCGTGCGCACATACGCACGCACGCACACACACTGCATATGTCATACATACTACACAACCACCTTGTATCGCGTCGTTTCTTCTCTTAAGAAAACGCGGAATCGATGAGATTCGTATGCCAATTTAAAAATTTATAAGATTAAATTTCCATTCTCTGTCACAATATTACGCTCGGAATTGATAAGACATCGCAGAAGTTTTATCGCTAGGCGTTTTGTATATTCTTATCGCTCGAGAGATGATTTGTCTTGAGAGTTAATTATCGTTATTTTAATTAACCGCCGATTAAGCGAGTTCTGTCCGTCCGTCCGTCTATAATGTCTGGAACTAATGATCTAGCGACTTTCGCGCTTTATTCTCTCTCCCTTCCGTCTCTTCCGTTCTTATCGTCCTCATATCTACCATCCTTGTCGGAGAGAAGCGCGCAAAATACCAAGCGAGAAGCAAACATACTAACCTTGATGGGGTTTCGGCGGCGTTTACGTGCACAAAGGGCACACAGGAAAAAAGTCACGGTTGTTGAATGCATCCGACGCTCACTTCGTCTCTCTTTCTCTCTCACTACGTAGATCTATCTCTCTTGCGCGCGGAGAGCGCGTGGATAAACACGCGCGAATGGAAAGAAAAATCAGCCCCACCGCGCACTCCCGCTATTGCTCATACTTATTTATAAACCGTTATATTTAAAATGAAAGAGGCGCGTCGCGTGTCGTCGTACGCGCACCGACCTGACGGAGAGGTGATGGTGGTATAAGAAAAAGGCGATCTATTAATCACATATCTTTGCCAGTCTAGTGATTTGTGGCGAACGATGACGGAGTCGTCGAATTGCGCAAAGTCGTCGCCCCGAAGGATGCGCACCCGAATCTCACTCACAGTAAAATGTGTCAGCGAGAAATCTTCGCGTCTTCTCATATAACGATACACGCCTCCTCCAAATTTTGACAGTAGAAACACTAGAAACTCCGTTTCTCCCTGTGAGAACGTCGTCGTCGACGTTTCCGATACAATGTCCGGACACTGGAGAGAGTGCGATTCAAACTCGTTCAGGTCAGCGACGACGGTGTGGGCGACTTTTTATCGCTTGTTGTCTTTTCCGTGACGAAAAGGAGGTTGTGCATGCGTGCGTGCGTGCGCGCGCACGCCCGTCCGTCATCTCCGCGCACGCTCTCTCCGAACAGTCCGAACGGATTCAGGAGAATGACGTAAACCTCCAACAATGAAGCGTGATGTCACACACGGTGAAGTTCGCACGGGCCGCCGTGTCGCCGTCGTCGCTTCATGCGCATGCGCGAAAGTCCGAGGACCTTGAATTTCGTGGCTGTCTAGGCCCTTGCACAATGCTAAGTAATAGCGATAGCGATGAGCGATAGCGATAGCGATAGAAATAGAAACAGAAAATTCCAACACTACGGAATGCATATGCAGAATGTTATTCTCTATAAAGAATGATTTGCAGAGAATAACATCATTCTGCATTGGCATATGCATTCCCAGTGTTGGAATTTTCTGTTTTTATTTCTATCGCTATCGCTATCGCCTAGCATTGTGCAAGGGCCTTCTCCACTGTCAATATAGCATACGCATACGCGTATGCTATATTTATATAAACTTATTGTTAATGAGAGCGCGCAGCGATGACGTCATTGTCCGTCTCCGCGAGATAAGGCGCGCCCGCGCGCCACGGTTCAAAAAATACTCCCGCCTGGATAAAAATCATGTCCGATGCGATTACGAGAAATTTTCAATCAATATTATCATTCGCGAGGGACAACAATCTGCCAAATTTTTTGTTGTCTCACGCGCGCACAGATCAGTTGGGATATTGTCGCTCGTTTCTTCATTCCAACTGACGTAAGCAAATAACACACGGGAGACTTTTACAAAAGCGTTGTCGCGAGGATTGTCGTTTTCATTATTGCCGCGGCATTATTTTAAGAAAAGTTTAGAAAGAGAAAGAAATTATAAATTTTCAAGATAGTTAAATATGTTGAATGCATTAGAGTTTTTTAAATATATTTTATGCTTAATTGTTATACAGGATACGTCAATCGCGAGATAATCGCGTCTTACGTATATAATCGATACCAAAAATGAGAAAACGGTCAATAAAAAATCAGAGATGTGCAAAATGCTACCCATACAGCACACAAAGATTGCATACATATTGTAGCAATCTTTCACCGCAATATTGCAACTTTGCAAATTCACTGCAAGATGTTGCTGCATCATTGCTGTGGAATTGCAGCAATGATAAAATGTCCGCTTTTAGGAATATTGCAACAAAATATTATAGCAATATTGCAATGTAATGAATTTGCAATGATGTATATATATTTATTTTTGGGTATATAAATGTGTAATTATTGACGATACATTGTAATTAAATGTCTTTACTTGTACTTATGTTAACGTTATAAATAACATAACATTGCACATAACATATTATTGCACTTAACATGTTCACGAAATAAAAATATATTTTTTTTTATATTAGAGAAATATATAAAAATGGTTCAGCTTTACGCGCCGCTTTTATTACCACTAATAATTTATTGAATTTTGTCCATTATTGTTTTCCTTTGTTAAATGTCTGTAAAAATAAAATAGGAGTTAAAATTCATATTTACATAAAAATATACATACTGCAAATATACATAAATATTTTATCAAATATTTTAAAGTTCATATCTACAGCAAAATAGAAAATTAGAGAAAGCAAAAAATATCCACATAAAAAATATACGAACATATATCATAGATAAATATAATTTTTACTTTTGCGATCTCAATAATTTTAAGGTTATATAGGTTATTAACCTTAGGACATGCTATTCTATTATAATTAATTAATACATAATATATATAGGTCGCTATAATAAAACATAATATTATCAAAAAGCTCTTATCTTTTCTCGTACGCAACAAGAAACAACGCAGTAAAAAATGTGAATCACGAAATACACGACAATCACAGATATGTGCAGCAAGACCGGCGCCTACTACACACGCACACAATCGCGAACGCGTACATGTGCTGCGCAAAGCATACAGTGCAGCAATATAAGCCAATTTAAGAAAAATGTTGTAATAAAAAAAATTATTTTATTATAATATTTTATTATTAAAATTATATAAAAATTGAATTTTGCAATATTTCCGAAATATTGTCATGTTGCTACAAGTGTGCTGGTACTTTGTGGCTCTATATTTCTGCAATGTCTTTGTAATGTTGCATTGCAATTTGCAACATTGCAATGTTGCTGCAATGATCTGTGCTGTATGGGTACGAACCTATTTGAAATAGAAAATGCCGAATAGTTGGAACCTTCTATTTAAAAATTCAAAATGCAATATATTTTTTAGACATCCATTAAAATAGGAAATGGAAAACAGGTATTTTTAAAATGGTGTTTCTTTAAAATAAAAATGGTTTTTTAAATATTTATATTTTTATATTTATTTATATTTAAATTCTTATATTTTTTACTATCTAATCTATTAAATAGATTCTATCTATTAAATTATATTTTACTATCTATTCTTATTTCTTAAAGTCGCGTCTATATTCTGACATCACTGCGTAGTATAGTATATGTACATATATCGTCAACATGAATAGTGGCAATGGGTTAGCTACGCACACTGAAGTATTGGTCAGTGTCCATGCTCGCCTTGGTATGCGTTAAGCCTACTATTTTCCACAATAACTAAATTGATAAACATTTAATCTAACATTTATCTTACAATGAACAAGTACAATGCAGTATTGCACACATATCGTGATTTATCGTTATTTAGAGCTATTATTGATATTTCGATTAATTTTTTAGTTTGCAAGAAAAATGCATTTGAAATAGAAAATGAATGATAAAAACCATTTAAATGAAAATGTAAAATAACTTTTGAGAAAATGTATTTTAAATGCAAAATACAAAATAGGCATTTTACATTTTATATTTCCATTTTAAATGCAACTATTTCAAATAATGCACATCTCAATAATATATAAATATTGCTCTACAAATTTGATTAATATTTAACAATAATAATATATTTGTACCAAATAATCATTATACAATTTTTTACAAAGTAATCGCTCCTATCGGCCATTTAATCGATATTGCGTTTTGAGTATACCTAAGGTCACTCAAGGCGTGTCTTATTTGCGCCTCGAGCTTTAAATTTAAGCAATTGTCGCAAGTCACGGTGAAATTTTGTCGTCTTAAGAACAGTCGCGATGACATCAATCCGGTTCGTCGTCAGGTTCCGCGCGTAGTTGTCCTTAAGGCTCCTCTCCTCGCGTCTAAAAAGGCCTTCCCGCGCGCACTTGACAAGCTTTTTAGAATGTATCAAACGCGCGAGCGAAGTAAAAGGGAGTCAGTTGGTCGCCGTGCGCGATGTTTTTGATCAAATATGGTATGGGAGTTAGAGCAGCGCGACACGCTCGAGAATCTAAAAGTTTTATGCGCGAACATGGGCGTTTATTTTTTCCGATCGCTCGCCAAACTCTGATTTTGATCAAAAATGAATTTTCAAAAAAGACGATGTGTCAATAGCATTATTAGACTGGATCAAAAAGTAAGGTTCCCTGTTTTATTACGACTTTTATTTAGAACTTTTTTATGCAGAAGTTGGACTTATTATAGTAAAATAGAAGTTAAATGACTATTTCTCAATGTTGTCTTTGAGAAGATTGATGCATTTGTCTCACATTGGCACAAGTTTTTCTCTTGGTAAAAATCCGGCTTTTTGTGTTTAAATCATTTTTGAATAGCATTCTGTACTGCTGCATTATTAAGGAAGCAATTCGAAGAAAGAGACCTGGGTTTTTCTCTAGAGTCTAGAGAGAAGCCCAGCAGGTCTCTTTCTTGTAAATTTTCATCACTATAATGTCAGAGACCTCATTCTGCACATCGAATTCAGGAACTTTTGTAATCATATTTGATTGAAACATCCTTCCCATCACAGAGTATCCTTCCTACAGCCCGGATCTGACTCCTGAATTTCATTTGTTTGGGGCGCTGGAGAAACATCTTGGAACAAAACGATTTCCAGATAATGCAGCGGTATAGAATGTTATTCAAGAATGGTTTAAACATTCAAACTTTTAAACATCAAGAGCCGGATTTTTATCGAGAAGAAATCTTCAAATTCGCGCCAAGATGGGACAAGTGCATCAATCTTCTCGAAGAGATTACATTGAAAAGTAGCCATTAGCATATACATTAACACAATAAATCCAATTTGTGCATAAATTATAAATAAAAGTTGTAATAAAACAGGAAACCCAGACAACACAAGGATGTCCTTAGGACGTCCAAAGGGCATCCAAGATATACATGTAGGATATTCTGAGGACATCTCATTTTAATCCTCGGATATCCTCTGGATGTCCTGAGGAAGAGTAAATGATAGCCGAATACTAGCCTCTGAAGAATCCAGGGAGATCCTGTGGAACATTCTAAGGATTTCTATGGGATATGTTAGGGATATTTTTGGTACGTTTCAGGAAGCAAATTCTGAAAATGTCCTGTTATTTATTGCCAGTACTGAAAATGTAATACTGAAAATAGTTCATGTTTTTTGATATTTGAGACTTTCGTAGTCTACATGAATATATTAGGTTTGGCTTTCGAGTTTGAGCCGTGTAATATTTTCTAAACAATCCAATATCTGAATTTCCTATGTGGAGATTGCATCAGAAATTGAACTGATAGAAAATAATTACATCTTTAATTTCCTGCCAGTTGCTCTTTACAAGCTTTATATAATTCTCATGACCAAATCTCAAATATGAGATCGCGCGTCGCATAGCGGTAAACAAACGAACTAGCGGCTGAATATTATTTTTTGTAACGTTTTTGAAATGTTGCGTACAGTAATATTTCTCATGAAATATTAAAGAAATAATAATTCTGGATATATGAAAATGTGCGCATCAAATTCAATTATTAATATTAAACGAAATTAACATTAACAATTAATTGCACATGTATATGTTCTTTGGAAATCCAAAGGACATCCAATATAATAGACAGGGCAGATATCCTACAGACATCCAGAGGTTATCCGGTGGATATTTATAGGACATTAATACTTATTACAATACTTAAGATTTCTAAATTATATTAAATAGCCTATATAACTGAAAGTAATCATATATGCATATTAAATTTTCATAAAATATATTTATAATAATATCTTAAAACATCCTACAAATGTCCTGATCCATCCTGGACATATTCAGGATGTTTTGTGCTGTCTGGGAACCTTACTTTTTTATCCACACCATGAGATTTATTAGTTTTTAATATTATAACAACAAATGTAGTCTGTGTCGGCACATGTTTTTTGACGTGGTCGTGATTTAGTTATTTCATTTCGAGATGTTGGATATTTATCAAACATAATTATTCTTAAGTTTTTTAAGGAAGAGATCGAAGTCTGCGAATTGTGAATTCGTATGCGCAGATCCGAGTCGGTAGCAAAGATTTCGAATCGGCAACATTGGTAGTTCGAGATTAATCGGTCAAATCGAACAAACATAAATATTTATTTTGTCGTTATGCTTGTTTCCTTCGCTTTTCTTTCTTTTCTTAACACATGTTGCTTTATCTCTAAAGTCATCATATTATCATAAAGTCAAATCATAGATATATTACATATAAATAGAGCTTTTGTGTCATCGCTGCCTTAGAGCCGCGTGTGCCAAGATAAATAGCAGATTTTCCTCCCTTGCGCATGCGCATTCGTACGTTTCTCTCGGCGGACGCATATTGTTTGTAAGGATTTGGAATTTGCATGAAAATTTTAGGAAATTTAAGAATTAACAAGTGCGAGGAATTAACTGTATTGTATTTTTATTAAACATGGTATCTTCTACATAAAATAAAAGAGGTTATTTTGCCGGCCGTCGGGAGGAATGCGCGATTGCACATGCGCGAAGGAGAAAAATATGAAAATTGTGCAAATTAAAAACTTGCACATTGCTTCTTCATCACTTTATTTCGCCCACAAAGCTAAAGCTCCTTAAAGCAAGCAGGTTTTTCAATTTTGGCTTCCTTATAAAGGAAGATATCTCAAAATTTGCGAAAGTTACAGCGTGTACAGACATTTCTCAAAAAATTCGATATTTTATAAAAAATGAACCCTTTCACCGACCTTCACCAAATTCAATATCAACCATCCTTTAAATGATACTTTATTTATGTAAAAAAATTTGATTCGATATCTCAAAATTTGCGAAAGTTACAACGTGTACAGACATTTTTCAAAAACTTCAAAATTTTATAAAAAATGATCCTTCCACCAATTCTCACCAAATTCAATAACAATCATCCTTTAATAATAATCTATCCATGTAAAAAAATTTAACCCGATATCTCAAAATTTGCCGAAGTTACAACGTGTACAGACATTTCTCAAAAAATTCAAAATTTTATAAAAAATGGAACTTTTCACCGATCCTCATCAAATTCAATACCAACCATCCTAATAATAATACACTTTCATTTGTATACAAACAAAAATTTATAATTTATTCAAACTCACATATTATATATATATACTCTATCCAAAAAGAGAATGACCTCGGTTCGCGCATAAGCGGGCAAAGTGGGGAGAACATGGCGAGATACTCAATACCGTATACGTAGATACAGCTCCCTCGGGGTCGGGACTATTATCTCATGTCAGTTTAAAAAATTAAACGGATGAAATATTCTCGATTAATTTCAATATGATATAAAATAGAAATCTGATTCTTACACGCGATACGAAATTAAAATAAAAAATAATATGACAGGCAATTATAAGAGCAAGAGTTGTAATATATTTGAATTACACAATTGAATGTTTATAATTTACGAAATAATTAAATCCTTAATATTTTTATCAGGGATCGTTTATATTATGGAAAATTTTAGATTTTGAGCATGCGTATAAAAGAAAACTGAGTACGTAACGAGTGGGGTTAATATTAAATATATATTTATTTTGATGATTTTGTACAAGAGGAATAAGGTCTATCCTTTCGGAAGTAAGTCAGCAGAATATTATATAATACGTATATATACAGAATATGAATACGAAATAAGTAATAATAATACGTGAAAGAAATAATAATAATATGTGTGAACAAAACAAATAATAATAACAAATAACAAATAATAATATACGAAATAAATAATAATATAAATATAAAATAAATAATAATAATATACAAAGATGATATAAAATTATAATGACATACAGACTGACATACAGAATTAATAATCGCTATCAGAGGTTTCTGAATCTGTTTTGCCTGTGACATTAATTATTAATTGAGATTTCCCGTCAATCATTTTATCGGTTATATGGTCGATCTCCCACATCTTTTTCTCTTCATTTGTAACGTGTTTAATAAAATTAGTCCAACAGTTCAGCTGTTACCCGATCAACACCTTGTTCAAGTAATAATTTGACGTCCTGAATTTTAAAAGTATTATTATTACTCTTAACATATCCCTTAACCATTGACCATACCATTTCAATCGGATTAAGTTCGCAATGATACGGAGATAATCTGAGAATCGTTTTGTTGTCTTCTTTTGCCATTTCGTCTACAACATATTTATCAAATTAATTTTTTTGTTGTGCAACAATTTGCAGGAGTTCGACCTTTACCATAGATTCTGATATTTCATTTCCTTTATTTTCTAACCATTGTATTATTCCGGCTTTTTTCCAAGAAGTATTCGGCAGTTTTCCCAATTTCACAGAATGATATGGAGCATTGTCCATGACAATAACAGCATTATCATCTAATGATGGTAAAATATTTTTAAACCATTCGTGAAATGTGTCACCGATCATTTCGTCGTGATAATCCCCCGTATGTTTCTTCGATTCAAAACATAGAAGTCCGCCAGGAACGAAATCAGCAACACTGCCAATATGCAAAACAATTAATCGTTTGCCTTTTCCGCTTGGATTAGCTGGTCCCGTTGTCAATCCTCGGAGAAATGCGTCCTTCTTGGATTTAATATTTTATCTATCCAAACTTTATTTGTGACATCACCGGCGTTAACCCAAGTTTCGTCCAGATAATAAATTTGCCGGCCCTCTTCTCTGTATTTTTTTATAGCCCTCAGGTAATTTCTCCTCCAAATTATTAGATCTTCTCTCTTTGTTAGTATGCTGTTTCGGTGTCGGGTGGTATATGCAAAATTTAAGTCTTTTAATAATAAATGAAAGATCGATCGTTTAAAATTTGGAAGATCTTCGTCAGCGTTTACGGCTTGCAGAACTTTGTTCAATGTTGGTAATTCTTTATTGATGTAAAATCCGTGCACTTTTCTCCGAATGGCATTTTTATCACATTCGTCGATTTTTTCTCTGAAAGATAGGCAACGTTTCCTTTTATTTGGAGATGTAACCGCACCTGTATTCTTATATTCCGACAATATTTTTTTTATGCTCGTAATACCAAAACCCGTCTGTTCTGTCAATTGAGTAACAGCATCTTTATTTGAAATTTCTTGATTGTCTTTTTTCAATTTTTTATGCGAATTAATAATAATAAACTTCTGATTGCTGTGGATCAACTGAAAATATAAATGAAAAATTAACCTTATAAACCTTATAATCAATATAGCCTTATTCAAACAATTTATTAAATTTCAACATATTTTTCTCGTACTGAACTCATAAAAGGACACTTTAAACTTTAAAACTACAATCTCCGATATACTATATATAATAGATTAATAATAATAATAATAATATATTATTATTATTATTATTATTAATAATTATGGTAAATATAGCGAATAGGGGACCCAGCCCCATTGACCTTGACCTTGACATATGTTATCAAGGACATAATTCTGAGTAACTTTTTCTTCTAATTTAATCGTCGCTCGTTGCTTATTAAAAAGTTATTAACAAACAAAAATTTGTAAAAATCAAGATTTATACATAGTCTGACAATGAAAAACTAGATATTTAAGTTAGTTTACAGAAATAGTCCTACGTATACTACACATATAAACTGAAATAAACACAAGTTTTTACATATATAGGGTGTTCAAAAATAAAAGGTAAATATAGCGAAAAGGGGACCCAGCCTCAATGATCTTGATCTTAATATATGTTGTCAAGGACATAATTCTGAGTAACTTTTTCTTCTAATTTAATCGTCGCTCGTTGCTTATTAAAAAGTTATTAACAAACAGAAATGTGTAAAAATCAAGATTTATACATAGTCTGACAATGAAAAACTGGATATTTAAGTTAGTTTACAGAAATAGTCCTACGTATACTACACATATAAACTGAAATAAACACAAGTTTTTACATACATAGGGTGTTCAAAAATAAAAGGTAAATATAGCGAAAAGGAGACCCAGCCCCAATGATCTTGACCTTGATATATGTTGTCAAGAACATAATTCTGAATAACCTTTTCTTCTAATTTAATCGTCGCTTGTTGCTCATTAAAAAGTCATTAACAAAAAAAGTTTGAAATGTACCAAAGTACATGCATAGACAGGAAGCACGCGCGCGCGCGCACACACACACACACACACACACACGGGGGGGGAACAAGAGGGGGCAAGGGGGGCCTTCGGCCCCCCTCCCGCACCCACCCCGCCGGTAGGCAGGGTGGACCTCGCTTTACAATGTAGCATGTACTTTGTAAATTGTAAAGCGAGATCTACCATGCCTACCGGTGGGGTGGGTGCGGGAGGGGGGTCCCCCTTCCATCCCCGCCGTGTGTGTGTGTGTGTGTGTGTATGTATGTGTATGTGTGTCGCTTGTTGCTTATTAAAAAGTTATTAACAAAAAAAGTTTGAAATATACGAAAGTACATGCATGGACAGGAAGCACGCGCGCGCGCACACACACACACACACACGGGGGGGTGCAAGGGGGGCCTTCGGCCCCCTCCCGCACCCACCCCTGCCGGTAGGCAGGGTGGACCTCGCTTTACAATGTAGCATGCACTTTGTAAGTTGTAAAGCGAGGTCCACCCTGCCTACCGGCGGGGTGGGTGCGGGAAGGGGGCCGAAGGCCCCCCTTGCACCCCCCCCCGTGTGTGTGTGTGTGTGTGTGTGCGCGCGCGCGCGCACGCGTGCTTCCTGTCCGTGCATGTATTTTGGTATATTTCAAACTTTTTTTGTTAATAACTTTTTAATAAGCAACAGCGACGATTAAATTAGAAGAAAAAGTTACTCAGAATTATGTCCTTGACAACATATGTCAAGGTCAAGGTCATTGGGGCTAGGTCCCCTATTCGCTATATTTACCATAATTATTAATAATAATTAATTTATAATTTTTTCATCATTGTTTACCTGGCCTCGTTTATTTTTTTTCGCAGGAGATGACATTAGTGGCACTTCAATATTCAATTTTTCCATCGCACTTTGTAAATACTTTTGTGGAAGAAAAACACTAAAAATTAACTCATAGGGTTATATTGAGATTAAATAATTACAACTGTCAAATGATCGGGGGGACCTGTCACTCGTTGCTAGCACTGACAAGCTGCATGAGCGATACGGCGATGTGGTGGGGGCTTTCTAAGGTGGACACTTGCGCGAAACGGACGAATTTTCGTCCGGACCGAAGTCATTCTCTTTTTGGATAAAGTTATATGTATATGTGAGTTTGTATAAATTATAAATTTCTGTTTGTATACAAAAGAAAGTGTATCATCTTAAATATATATTTAAAAATCAAAATATTAAACATTATATTATGATAAATATTAAGATGTTTCAAACTTATTGAATGCTTACAGCACTTCTATAGAGTGTTCCACCAAAAGTGGCCACCCTCCTTTATTTTTTAAACTAAAAGAGATAGATCATAATAAATATATATCAAATTAAATGGTTCAAACTGAACTCTATTGTGAGCATGGTTACTTTGTTTACAGTGGTTATTTTCAAAAGCTATCTGTGTTAACGAACGGAAAGATATGCATAATTTTTTTATAATAATGAAAATATTTCGACAAGAAAAAAGTTGTAGCGCTGTTTGAAACGAATACAACGTATGTATGATATAATGTAAACATTTTACATATTATACGAATGTTATTGAAATATCGTAGGCGACGACTATCTTTTCACTTCCTGTCCTGCGGTTATGGCCTATACTTTTGACTCGTGCATTAGAGATTGACGTATGTCATGTTGGCATTTATAGCGTTTTCGAATGTAACAGGTTTAATCGCTCTCAGAGCGATTAATGACGTCATTGCATCGTCTCTGCCAATAAAAGGCTTGAATTCATAGTAAAATATAGTGATTAATTGAACCGGTTTGGGTTAACCCGTTCATTCGAAAACGCTATTAATGATAATAGTCAATCCGAAGTTGGCCATAGCGCAGGGTCGAAATGAAAAAGTAGACGTCGCCCGCGATATTTCAAGTTGATGAAACTATATGTAAGATATTTACATTATATCATACATCGTTGTATTGTTTCAAACAGCGCTACAACTTTATTTATGTCAAAATATTTTACAGGGTGAGTCATTTTAATCAAAACACGGAAATATCTCGTAAAGTAAGCAAGATGGAAAAAAATGTTTTATACAAAAGTTATAGGGTTCAGAGGGGGGCACATGATGAAAATATGGACTTGACCTTGAGTGACCTTTTCAAGGCCAGCTCAATGTGATCGATGTTTTCTTAAATGGAACCCCCTATTTTTTATTGCATATTCTTGTAGCTTAGCTCGAGAGCTTTTCAAAACACTATAATAAAGTACTTTTTGAGTTATTTTATATTTTAATCTGACATATTTCGATATAAAAATTAAAATATCTCGTAAAATATTTAGTTTTCGATAATCTTACCGTGATACTTTTACGTACAGAATAATGAGACAAATCAATTAGTGTACAAAAAAACAAATAATTGTTTAAAAAAATACATTGTAAATAATTACATACTTTTTCTTAAAAACAATTATTTTTTTTATACTAATTGATTTGTCTTATTATTCTGTACATAAAATATTACGGTAAGATTATCGAAAATTAAATATTTTACAAGATATTTTAATTTTTATATCAAAATATGTCAGATTAAAATATAAAATAACTCAAAAAGTACTTAATGAAAAAATACTTTATTATAGTGTTTTGAAAAGCTCTCGACATAAGCTACAAGAATATGCAATAAAAAGTAGGCAGTTCCATTTAAAAAATTGAAGGTGACCTTGCTTTTTTATGGAAAAAAAATGTTTGGTCAATTTTTATTATTGCAATTTGTTGCCGGTTAGAAACTGATAAATTTCTGTTTATGACTTTTTTATGTCAGATTATTGTAAGTGCCTTAAAAATCGTGGCGACCGTTACGAGGACCACCCTGTATAACTATACGCTCAGCAGGTGGCAAAAAAGAACAAATATATGATATGCTATCTCTTTCTCTCTTCAGGTATAGTCAACCAGGTACAAACATCGTCAATCTCCAAACTCATATATGATATATTGTCAGAAATTTGTTCTTGACAATACGAAATGAATACTAGTGTATGGCTACAAATACGTTTTATGAAATAATTTTTCCAACAACAGAATTTCTGTTTTTATTATGATGCCACATATATATTACGTTAACGTTTACTTAAAGATCTATTAGATGTCTATTAGATGTCGAGAGGTGATTTGTAACCCAAAGAATGTTTCATAAACAATGCACCGATATTATGTGAATATTAAGTTCTAACTGTGTCTAAAAAAATTCAATGACACAAAATTACGTAACATCTAAATTCAGATATTTCTAAATGTTGTTTTAGATTGGATGGCTCCGACATTTAATAGACGTCTCAATGAGAAATCACAGGTCGGCAAAACGGCTATTAGACGTCTATAGATATTTATATAGACGCCCAGTCAGCAAAGTTTGTTCGAACAGATTTTACCAAACGTCTGCTATAAATTTTTGTCAGCAGAAAAACTGCAGATTGTATACAAAGTCTGTTGTATCAGATAATGATAGCAGAATGTCAGCAGAAATATTACAGAACTTGCTGACATAATTTGACAGCACATCAGTAGCAGAAACCGAGCAGGATTTGCACAGAATTATCATAGCAGATTGGCAGCAGAAACCAAGCAGGATCTGCGCAATGCAGTTTGAGGCCGGATTCACACCTTGGCAGAAAAGCAGAAAGCAAAAAAGCAGAGGCCAATCAGAACTCGCGCTAAAAAAAACAGAATGTACTACTAATTTTCAGCGCGAGTTCTGATTGGCTTCTGCTTTTCTAGCACGAGTTCTGATTGGCTTCTGCTTTTCTGCTTTCTGCTTTTCTGCCAAGGTGTGAATCCAGCCTAAGGCCGGATTCACACCTTGGCAGAAAAGCAGAAAGCAGAAAAGCAGAGGCCAATCAGAACTCGCGCTGAAAAAGCAAAATGTACTGCTTATTTTCAGCGCGAGTTCTGATTGGCTTCTGCTTTTCTAGCACGAGTTCTGATTGGCTTCTGCTTTTTTGCTTTCTGCTTTTCTGCCAAGGTGTGAATCCAGCCTAAGGCCGGATTCACACCTTGGCAGAAAAGCAGAAAGCAGAAAAGCAGAGGCCAATCAGAACTCGCGCTGAAAAAGCAAAATGTACTGCTTATTTTCAGCGCGAGTTCTGATTGGCTTCTGCTTTTCTAGCACGAGTTCTGATTGGCTTCTGCTTTTTTGCTTTCTGCTTTTCTGCCAAGGTGTGAATCCGGCCTAAGGGTGCGAACTCATGCAGCGGAATAGCGTAACGCGGAACGAGAGCATGACCAATCGCGAGCGTTCTGCAGTTTTCGCTACGCTCACGATTGGTCCGCTCTTGTTCCGCGTTACGCTTTTCCGCTGCCATGGGTTTGCACCCTAATGGCACCCTAAGATTGAAGATTGAAGATTGAAATTTGACCAATCAGAATAAAGAAATTTTAGTCCTTTTGTTCTGATTAGTCCAATTCCAATCTTTAATTTTCAATCTTCAATTTTCAATGCGTAGTCTGGGTATCGATCATGTAACTTTTCTCCTAGGGCGGAAAAGTGAAAAATTTTGCCATTGATTTCAATGCTAATATTTTGCACTTTTCACGTTCTCGCCTTAGGGAAAAAGTTACATGATCGGTACCGAGATACGGGCTTAACGTAAAACAAGAGCAAAACCAATCACAAGCGTTCTGCAATTTTCGTTACGCTGGCGATTGGTTCCGCTCTCGCTCCGCGTTAGGCCGGATTCACACCTTGGCAGAAAAGCAGAAAGCAGAAAAGCAGAAGCTAATCAGAACTCGTGCTAGAAAAGCAGAAACCAATCAGAACTCGCGCTGAAAATTAGCAGTACATCCTGCTTTTTTAGCGCGAGTTCTGATTGGCCTCCGCTTTTCTGCTTTCTGCTTTTCTGCCAAGGTGTGAATCCGGCCTTATGCTATTCCGCTGCATGGGTTTGCATTGGCAGTTATCGTCTTGTCAACACTCGACGTTGATTCGTTAGTTCTAAAAGTAAGAACCAATCACATTCGATTGCTACTAAGCGGTTTTCTCTGCTGAACGCGGCCATTTGCACCCATATGAGTTAGCAGTCTAGTAATATATAGAAGTCTGTGGGCAGTACGCTTCATCCAGATATTTCTTAGGCCGGATTCACACCTTGACAGAAAAGCAGAAAGCAGAAAAGCAGAGGCCAATCAGAACTCGCGCTAAAAAAGCAGAATGTACTGCTTATTTTCAGGGCGAGTTCTGATTGGCTTCTGCTTTTCTAGCACGAGTTCTGATTGGCTTCTGCTTTTCTGCTTTCTGCTTTTCTGCCAAGGTGTGAATCCGGCCTTACATCCATGGCAGAAACGATTCAACAGAGTTGGTATCATAGAGCTCTGTTACACAGCACCCTTAGGGCCAATTTCACCAAGCTCGGTTAGATTAACCGACGGTTAAAATTAGCAGGGTTCCAACTGAAATGATAAGAATGCTTGGTTTTCCTTCACCTCTATTTTCTGTTGGCCACCCTGCTAATTTTAACCGTCGGTTAATCTAACCGAGCTTGGTGAAATTGGCCCTTAGGACATATATAAATGGAAGGGGAATGCCTTTGTTTCCCGATAGAAAAACATGTCGGAAGGAAGTAAGAAAGAAAATCATAGTTGCCTCTCTCTTGTGAGTTACTTTGTTCAAAAGTGCGCATGCGCGGCCATGTGTGTGTACACAAAAGTATGTATACTACAGACACGATGCTTGTATGTGTAGTTACTCACAAGAGAGAGGCAACTACGATTTCTTTCTCACTTCCTTCGACACTTTTCAGCCTGCTATTCCCCTTCCATTTATATATGTTCTAAGAATTGGCCCTTAATCGGGTTTAATAACATCCGTAGTTGTGAAACTGGCCAATCACAGCTATTCCTCTGAAGAATGGAATGACTGTGATTGGCCAGCCTTCGAACAGAGCATAGCGCTCTTTTTCGTCATGCTACGTGCGAGCGAGAGAGAACGCAAGGGGCACAAAACAGAGTATGTCCTTTTCTACGTGGGCATCGGCCCCCACTCCTCAACACTCGGTCTAGATATACTATATCTATGATCTAGACCGAGCGTTTGCCTTTATTTAAGGAGTGGGGGTAAAAATACACGTAGAAAAGGACATACTCTGTTTCGTGCCCCTTGTGTTCTCTCTCGCTCGCACGGAACATAACGCTCTCTTTCGTCATGCTACGTGCGAGCAAGAGAGAACGCAAGGGGCACGAAACAGAGTATGTCCTTTTCTACGTGCACCTCGGCTCCCACTCCTCAACACTCGGTCTAGATATACTATGTCTATGGTATAAACATTCGGTAATGTGTCTGGAGTAATTTTCTAGATTGTTCATGTGGGACGTTTGGGAGTATGGTAGAACACGATAGAACAATCTAGATGCATCGCAAAAATGCTCGGTATAATCGTGGCTGGGCGACTTGTAAGTGTAACTCTTTTGATGTGTCATATCTTACTAATCGCATTTATTAATCGCTAGTGTGTCATAGTTATTCAGATTGTATGTGATGCGAAAAAAGAAGTGTAGTTTTATTATTCTTAGAATAAAACCCTACTTTATCATATTTAATTCTATTATCACATTTTACTTGTCGTAATCGTATAGCGATTTATGAAACACTTATTTTTTATCGAATTTCAAAAAAATTTCTATCATGAGTAAATTTTATAAACACGAAATTATAAATAAAAAATGATAAGATATATATAATTGCATAAAAGTGCTTGTATACATGTATTAAAATTAATAAATAAATGAATTAAAGTTAACTGATTTTTCATTCATTCTCTATCGATTGATCTTATGTAAATAGAAATTAATTGCAAATTCGATTATATGTACCATTGTGCACACACTAAGTATTCTCACTCAGTTTTTTTAATATTTGGATGATATTGAAACCGATACAGAAAATTATGCGCTTAGTGCATTCACTAAAAGACAAATCTTAGTTAACTTTAAATGACATTTATATAGGAATAGAGAAAAGGTATGCAATATTTGATATTATAAAAATATGGTTCTTTTTATTACCCTAGTCTTTTCATTTTTGTTATAATCATATTAAATTTATTATTGTATTTATTCATTCTTGAAACTTATATTAATATTAAATATGCAATAAGGCATTTTGTTTTATTTAATAATAGTAAAAATATATGACTTGTTTTTCAGGTTCAAACTGACTTCCAACAAGTTGGAGAGAATCAATTCTTAATTACTGTGCCAGATGCTGACAATATAAATCATATAGTAGTCTTTCTCATTGGCACTATACCTTTTCCAGATGGTATGGGAGGCGCAGGTAAAATAACGTGCAACAAGCACTATTTTTTATATAGTTTATAAAGATATTAAATTTTTCCATGTATTTAAAGTTATACTAGAAATTGATCATTAATATGACAAACTATTCACAGTGTATTTCAGTTGGCCGGATGCAAATGCGCCACCCAACTGGCAATTTCTTGGATATATTTCCAATGCCAAACCATCAGCCATCTTCAAAATATCGAATCTGAAGAAAAATCACGAGTTCGAGAATAGCAACGTGGGAATTTTCGGGATCGGTAAGATTTCGCACGTCGCGCAGATTGGCGTATCGGTGGAACCGCTGGCGATAATCGAGCAGCAAGCAGCTACCGTTGCTGCGACCACTACCAACAACTTTGCAGAATTCGTGCAGAAAATGCTGACGAGTTTTGTGAATTATGTGACGAGTTTCACAGTGACGCAAGCACAAATGACGCCAAATCCCACAGAGAACTTTGTACCTTTATCCACATTACAAAACTGGTACGAAACTTTTGAGAGACGGTTACAGCAGAATCCGAATTTCTGGAAGTCGTGATTATGAAAATTGCGTATAATAGAGCTTTAGACTCTTTGTCAATATATATATACACACATGCAAATACTTTACTAATGATAGTCAAGCATGACTCTAGTGTTTCAATATTATTGTAAAATATATTGAATTATCAATATGAATAAAAGTGAATTTATCACTTTTATATTGTTGTCAATAAATAACTATGAGTTCACATAAAAAGGCAGGTTTCTATATTGATATATATGTTTAAGATTTCTTGATATCTTCAATATATGTATCTCAGAAGAAACGTATTAGAATAGTGTTGCTATATTTAGATGTATCCTACTATTTACTTACTTTTGCCTGTTTCTCTACCAATATTTAAATTTAATCGTTCATAAACTTGTAGGATATCAAAATTCAAAAATTTCTGTTATATACATGATAATTATATTACATTGAAAATTTTGATATCCTGCAACTTAATCAACGATTAAGTTTAAATCGCATTAGTAAAACAGTATTTATGATTTATTCTTAAGAATAATAAGAAAAAAATTAATAAAATACATATGATGTAAGTTTTATTCTATATGTGTATTATAATTTACTCGACGAAAAATCTTTTTACATTTCTATTCTCGCAAAAATATTTTTTATTGACAAATGGAATCTTAAAATTAACTATCATCGGAGAGAATTTAGAACATATATAAATAGAAGAGGAATAGCAGGCTGAAATGTGTCCGGAGGAAGTGAGAAAGAAAATCCATCGTAGTTGCCTCTTTCCTGTGAGTAACTGCTCGAAAGTGCGCATGCGCACCATTTGCTACACATTAAGGGCCACCGCACAAGCTTTTCCGTAATGCATTACGTTACGTTAAGTACTGATTCTAAACTTAAACTTCAGTCAACGCACAGAGAAAATCGAAATGTAACAAAAGCATACTACGTTACGATTTTGTTTGTGCGTTAACTGAAGTTTAAGATTACGTACGAGTTTAGGTTTAGAATCAGTACTTAACGTAACGTAATGCATTATGGAAAAGCTTGTGCGGTGGCCCTAAGCATCGTGTCTATAGATATACATACTTTTGTGTACACCATTGAACTCTATACATACTAGAATAAGCTATCCCATTCTTTTGTTGTCGCCACTATTTCGCCGGGAGAGAGGTGCGTTTGGATTTTAGCATCTCTTTCTAGTATTACCTGTGTTACGTCTCGACAATGCTCTTTTCTTACTACACCTTAGTTAGTGAGAAAAGGATAGCTCTCTATTTTTATAGGGCAACCTGCTTCCACCGGCTATACCCCAGGGACGCCGAGAGCTAGGACTGATATGGTGGTTTTTAGGGGAATGACGTTAGGCACGGAACTAACCTTTACTAGAGTGATTTTACTGGGTGTTAGATATAGGAATATACGCATGCGCAAATATTCATGTGTGATTCAATAGTAAAGTGATGCTTTAAATAATAAGAGTTAGAGAAATAGTTGAAGAAAAATATTATAATAAGAGAAGAAATTAGGAAAAAATATCAACTATTTATAAGAATTGGAATTAGGTGGAATTAAAATGGTTTTATTAAGGGGTCGGGTTTTTAGTTATGGAAAAGAGGTTTTTGATTAATATCAATACTAGATCTTACTGTTTCATACGATCCTAAATTTTAATTCAAAGGGAAGGTCTAAGGGCCAATTTCACCAACCTCGGTTAGATTAACCGACGGTTAAAATTAGCAGGGTGGCCAACAGAAAATAGAGGTGAAGGAAAACCAAGCATTCTTATCATTTCAGTTGGAACCCTGCTAATTTTAACCGTCGGTTAATCTAACCGAGGTTGGTGAAATTGGCCCTAAGGCGTAGAAAAGGGTCAGTCTAGGGCATACTTCGATGCTCGATAGACGAAGGATGTCTAGGGCACGGTATGTGCTCAGTAGACGAAGGATGCCTAGGGCACAGTATGTGCTCAGTAGATGAAGGATGTCTAGAGCACGGTATGTGCTCAGTAGACGAAGGATGCCTAGGGCACGGTATGTGCTCAGTAGACGAAGAAAATTCCGGAAAAGGGGTAAAGTGTCGTCGGGGAGGGATGAACTAACAACAACCGGGGTACAAAGATTGGACCACAGCCGAGTGACAATAGCAGAATAGCCGCTAAGCAAAATCTAAATTTGTCTAGTGTTGATAATAATAATAGTAAGAATAATAGGGATGTTTCAAATGATTGCAGGAAGATAGATTGTGGATTATTAAAGTTGACTGACTAGGAAACTGCCAGCAACGTGCAAATGATTGACAGGGGTTTGTTTTATTATCAAAAGTGATGGAATAGGAACTGAGGTAATGGTTTGGGACAAATGGGCTGTCAGTCAATTGTTGAAATAATCTTGAGAATATAAGGGGTGTTAGTAATTGCGGGTACTTACTGCGTTGTAGCAAGTAATCTTTCTTTTAACTCAATGTACTTTATACTTGCTTAAAGCCTTTCCTTTCTCATATACATACCTCGATCGTGGATGAGATAGGCTAGGTTGACGTAGACAGGTGTATGTTCAAAGTCTTTATTCTTGACTTATACAGGTTGAGCTTATGAATCTATCTGACTGACTGATTGAAAATGAAAGACACGCGGTTGCGTCTGAGAGACTGAGACTAAGACGGTAAGAGACTAAGAGAATATTACTGTATAATGAAAGACACGCATATAGTTATGCGTTGGAATGATCGGCGAGACTGACACTACTATTACTGATACTACCGGTAGTACTGGCTTGACGGTGAAAATCTGCATCTTATATACTATTGAGAACCAAGAGCGTTGCGAGCCGTGTGCAGATCGTTCTGAGAATTTAGTTTACGTTCTGGAAATTCATTACGGTGAAGATTTTCTATGGAAATCTATGACGAAAATATTTCTAAGTATTGCCCATCGATTAGTGGTAAATCCTTATCGATTGTTTATGTCTTGGCGTCTTCGTCGCGGATCTATTGGAGCCGCCATGGATCGGCACGCCTGCTTATCGCTCGCTGTCTCGGATAGTTTTGCAATAGTATAATACGAGAAACTATAGTATAATATGAAAAAACTATAGTATAGTACGGGAAACTATAGTATAAACTATAAGGTAATATGAAAAAGTTATATTAATATTATTAGCTTTATGGAGTCACTTGTTAAATTTGTTCCATGTCTGGTAATTAATTTGGAAATTCAAGTTTTAGTATTTCATAGTTGAAAGGAGTTATTCCAGATAGATTGTTATCATGTACTTTGTAATCCGTGATTCCATAAATGTAAGTTTCTTAGATCTATATATTATTCGCAATCGCATGGTTAAGGCTACCTCCAAGCATATTAATTCATAGTGTAGTGATATAGTATAATAACGCTTTCTTTGTGGAAACGTTTTATAATAATTTGTTTTTGACTAGTTATTATGAAGTTATCAAATTATTAAATTTTGAATAATATTGAAAGTTGATAATTTTTAGCAAGGAATGTAAGAAAAATGTTTTAACAAATTATTATTGCGCGCATTTTACGATTCCATAAAAAGTGGTGCGCATATTCCTTATTTTATTTATTTTAATCCTATTCTTTGTATTTATTATATATTCATGTATATAGTTAATTAAAATCTTAAAGATGAAATGCTAGTATCGCTGATTATATTAAAGCTCAATCGCGGGCCCATTCTTAAAGTAACCGCCGGTCAGTTCTAAAAAGTTACTACTGCGCAACTGCCTAGTTCTAAATAAAGCCTTCTGATTGGTCGGTCCAAGGAACCTTCAATTCCTTGCGCAATCGATTATTACTACTAAAGGAACTAAAATATAGTTAATTTCTACGTTAAATATCCATATGGAACTAGAACAATAAGCAATTAGTAAAATTGATTAATAATGGAAATAAGGGCAAATGGTTAAATAATTGTTCTATATTCCATAGGCATAATGCAGAAATAGATGCGGTACTTAATTATTAGTTGAAATATGGTTTTGAAAAATGACGGGAGGTCACACCTGATTGGTCCATGGCATGTCACGTGACATCATTCTCAGTTTAGATGGGATCAAGGGCCTTAACCACAGACTTCTATATATTACTAGAATGCTAAGGGTCCGAGCACAGACTTTTGCATTAGCGCATAACCATAAGCATAAGAAAATTGATTGGTCCATTTCCTTATGCATATGCTTAAGGCCCCCACACACAAATTGACATAGCTGCATATGCATAGCATAAGACCATCTGGACCAATGAGCATACTATGTAAATCAATATGGCGATTTTATTTCGATGCTCATTGGTTCAGACGATCTTATGCTATGCATATGCAGCTATGCCAATTTGTATGTGAGGGCCTTTATGGACCAATCAATTTTTTATGCTTATGATAAGGGCCACCGCACAAGCTTTTCCGTAATGCATTACGTTACGTTAAGTACTGATTCTAAACCTAAACCTAAACTCGTACGTAATCTTAAACTTCAGTCAACGCACAAACAAAATCGTAACGTAGTATGCTTTTGTTACGTTACGATTTTCTCTGTGCGTTGACTGAAGTTTAAGATTACGTAAAAGTTTAAGTTTAGAATCTGTACTTAACGTAACGTAATGCATTACGGAAAAGCTTGTGCGGTGGCCCTTATGCGCTTATGCAAAAGTCTATGTTCGGGCCCTAAAGCCCGTATCAGACTATGCATTGAGATTGAAATTTGACCAATCAGGACAAGGAAATTTTAGTTTCTTTTATCTTGATTGGTCAATATTCAATCTTCAATACGTAGTCTGATACACCTTCCCAAAGTTAGCCCCCCCACTTTTACTTTTGCGAATTTTCTTTTTATCAATCGATTGGTGGTTGATTGGTAATGTTTGGTATCGCATTAAAAAAGTTTGGTAGTTTCCCGTTTTTTGACAAAAACGTAAACAAATTTTTGACCTTTTTTTAGCCCCCCCACTTTGACTTTTGGAAATTTTTTTTTTACCAATCGTTCAATGGTTGATTGCTAATGTTTGGTATCGCATCCAAAACGTTTGGTAATTTCCCGTTTATTTAAAAAAAATCGTAAACAAATTTTTAATCTTTTCTTAGACCCCACCCCCCCCCCCCCCATTTCGACTGCTGGGAATCTTTTTTCACCACTCGTTTGGTGATTGATTGGTAACGTTTGCTACCGCATTCAAAATGTTTTTTTGTATAGCTAATAATTTTACATATACAGCCAGATTTTGCAATTCGGCTCTTAAAAATTTATAATAAGGCCCGTTCTACAATAAGCCGTATGTCGTTAGTCGTAAGCAAATTGACCAATTACAGTCGAATGTTCTCGGAATAATCGACTGTGGTTGATCAATTTGCTTACGACCATAGACATAGTATATCTAGACCGAGTGTTGAGGAGTGGGGACCAAGGTGCACGTAGAAAAGGACATACTTTGTTTCGTGCCCCTTGCGTTCTCTCTCACTCGCATGTAGCATAGCGAAAGAGTACGCTATGCTACGTGCAAGCGAGAGAGAACGCAAGGGGCACGAAACAGAGTATGTCCTTTTCTACGTGCATCTTTACCCCCACTCCTTAAATAAAGGCAAACGCTCGGTCTAGATATACTATGTCTATGCTTACGACTAACGACATACGATTTATTGTAGAACAGGCCTTAGGCCGGATTCACACCTTGGCAGAAAAGCAGAAAGCAGAAAAGCAGAGGCCAATCAGAACTCGCGCTAAAAAAGCAGAATGTACTGCTTATTTTCAGCGCGAGTTCTGATTGGCTTCTGCTTTTCTAGCACGAGTTCTGATTGGCTTCTGCTTTTCTGCTTTCTGCTTTTCTGCCAAGGTGTAAATCCGGCCTTACGCCGATATTACATTTGTCGTACGACAAACTTTTTAAGCATATTGATTGGCTGCAAAATAGAAACTTTCTTGAGTCTCTAGAAATTAGCTAATCAATGCGCTTAAAAAGTTTGTCGTACGACAAATGTAATATTGGCGTTAAGCCCGTATCAAACTATAAACTAAGCATTGAAGATTGAGATTCAAGATTCAAGATTGAAATTTGACCAATTAGAACGAAGAAATTTTAGTTCTTTTTGTTCTGATTAGTCAAATTCCAATTTTTAATCTTTAATCCTCAGTCTTTAATGCGTATTCTGATACAGTCTTTAAAGTCCGTATCAAACTACACATTGAAGATTGAGATTGAAAATTCAAGATTGAAATTTGATCAATCAGGATACAGAAATTTTAGTTTCTTTTGTTCTGATTAATCAAATTCCAATCTTTAATCTTCAATCTTCAATGCGTAGTCTGATACGGGCTTAAGTGTGGTCTTGTGTCGTCTTAAGATCTCATTCAACCAATGACTACGTTTACACGTCACCCCTAAGTTGCCGGTCACAATAGGTGATTTAAGCTCTAAGCCTTAAGCTCGTATCAGACTACGCATTGAAAATTGAAGATTGAAGATTAAAGATTGGAATTTGACTAATCAGAACAAAAGGGACTAAAATTTTTTTATTCTGATTGGTCAAATTTCAATCTTGAATCTTGAATCTCAATCTTCAATGCATAGTCTGATACGGGCTTTAAGAAATTGACTAATCACAGTCGAGTATTCTCCTCATACTTGATTGTGATTGGTCAATTTCTTAAGGCTTAAAGCTTATGTTACGTCTCGATAATGCGCTTTTCTTACTATACCTCAGTTAGTGAGAAAAGGATAGCTCTCTATTTTTATAGGGCAACCTGCTTCCACCGGCTATACCCCAGGGACGCCGAGAGCTAGGACTGATCTGGTGGATTCTAGGGGAATGACGTTAGGCAAGGAACTAACCTTTTACTAGTGTGATTTTACTGGGTGTTAGATATAGGAATATACGCATGCGCAAATATTCATGTGTGATTCAATAGTAAAGTAATGCTTTAAATAATAAGAGTTAGAGAAATATTTGAAAAAAAATATTATAATAAGAGAAGAAATTAGGAGAAAATATCAACTATTTATAAGAATTGGAATTAGGTGGAATTAAAATGGTTTTATTAAGGGGTCGGGTTTTTAGTTATGGAAAAGAGGTTTTTGATTAATATCAATACTAGATCTTACTGTTTCATACGATCCTAAATTTTAATTCAAAGGGAAGGTCTAAGGCGTAGAAAAGGGTCAGTCTAGGGCATATTTTGATGCTCGATAGACGAAGAATGTCTAGGGCACGGTATGTGCTCAGTAGACGAAGGAAATTCCGGAAAAGGGGTAAAGTGTCACCGGGGCAATAAACCTCGGCAATCGGGTTTCAAGGGTTGGCGTCAATCAAGGGCTTACTATGAGCTCGATAGACGACAGTCGTCAAAGGCACAATGTGCTCGACAACGATGGAAATTTGGGAAAAGGGTAGAGTTTCGCCAGGGCAATAATGCTCGGCAACCGGGTTTCAAGGGTTGGACCACGTCCGGGTGACAACAGCAGAATAGCCGCTAAGCAAAATCTAAATTTGTCTAGTATTGATAATAATAATAGTAAGAATAATAAGGATGTTTCAAATGATTGCAGGAAGATAGATTGTGGATTATTAAAGTTGACTGACTAGGAAACTGTCAGCAACGTGCAAATGCTTGACAGGGTTTGTTTTATTATCAAAAGTGATGGAATAGGAACTGAGGTAATGGTTTGAGGCAAATGGGCTCTCAGTCAATTGTTGAAATAATCTTGAGAATATAAGGGGTGTTAGTAATAGCGGGTACTTACTGCGTTGTAGCAAGTAATCTTTCTTTTAACTCAATGTACTTTATACTTGCTTAAAGCCTTTCCTTTCTCATATACATACCTTAGTCGTGGATGAGATAGGCTAGGTTGACGTAGACAGGTGTATGTTCAAAGTCTTTATTCTTGACTTATACAGGTTCAACTTATGAATCTATCTGACTGACTGATTGAAAATGAAAGACACGCGGTTGCGTCTGAGAGACTGAGACTAAGACGGTAAGAGACTAAGGGAATATTACTGTATAATGAAAGACACGCATATAGTTATGCGTTGGAATGATCGGCGAGACTGACACTACTACTACTCGCACTACTACCGGTACTACTACTACTCGCACTACTACTGGCTTGACGGTGAAAATCTGCATCTTATATACTATTGAGAACCAAGAGCGTTGCGAGCCGTGTGGGGATCGTTCTGAGAATTTAGTTTACGTTCTGAAAATTCATTACGGTGAAGATTTTCTATGGAAATCTGTGGCGAAAATATTTCTAAGTATTGCCCATCGATTAGCGGTAAATCCTTATCGATTGTTTATGTCTTGGCGTCTTCATCGCGGATCTATTGGAGCCGCCATGGATCTGCATGCCTGCTTATCGCTCACTGTCTCGGATTGTTTTGCAATAGTATAATACGAGAAACTATAGTATAATATGAAAAAACTATAGTATAGTACGGGAAACTATAGTATAAACTATAAGGTAATATGAAAAAGTTATATTAATATTATTAGCTTTATGGAGTCACTTGTTAAATTTGTTCCATGTCTGGTAATTAATTTGGAAATTCAAGTTTTAGTATTTCATAGTTGAAAGGAGTTATTCCAGATAGATTGTTATCATGTACTTTGTAATCCGTGATTCCATAAATGTAAGTTTCTTAGATCTATATATTATTCGCAATCGCATGGTTAAGGCTACCTCCAAGCATATTAATTCATAGTGTAGTGATATAGTATAATAACGCTTTCTTTGTGGAAACGTTTTATAATAATTTGTTTTTAACTAGTTATTATGAAGTTATCAAATTATTGTTATAATTAAATTTTGAATAATATTGAAAGTTGATAATTATTAGCAAGGAATGTAAGAAAAATGTTTTAACAAATTATTATTGCGCGCATTTTACGATTCCATAAAGAGTGGTGCGCATATTCCTTATTTTATTTATTTTAATCCTATTCTTTGTATTCTTAAAGATGAAGTGCTAGTATCGCTGATTATATTAAAGCTCAATCGCGGGCCTCTTCTTAAAGTAATCGCCGGTCAGTTCTAGAAAGTTACTACTGCGCAGCTGCCTAGTTCTAAATAAAGCCTTCTGATTGGTCGGTTGAAGGAACCTTCAATTCCTTGCGCAATCGATTATTACTACTAAAGGAACTAAAATATAGTTAATTTCTATGTTAAATGACCATATGGAACTAGAACAATAAGCAATTAGTAAAATTGATTAATAATGGAAATAAGGGCAAATGGTTAAATAATTATTCTATATTCCATAGTCATAATGCAGAAATAGATGCGGTACTTAATTATTAGTTGAAATATGATTTTGAAAAATGACGGGACGTCACACTTAAATCACCTATTGTAGACCGGCACTAATCGAATTTAATAACATCCGTAGTTTCAAGGCTGGCCAATCACCGTCATTCTATTCTTCAGAGGAATAGCCGTGATTGGCCAGTTTTACAACTACGGATGTTATTAAACCTGATTTAGGGCCAATTTCACCAACCTCGGTTAGATTAACCGACGGTTAAAATTAGCAGGGTGGCCAACAGAAAATAGAGGTGAAGGAAAACCAAGCATTCTTATCATTTCAGTTGGAACCCTGCTAATTTTAACCGTCGGTTAATTTAACCAAGCAGTGAAATTGGCCCTAAGGGTGCTGTGTAAGGGCCCGGGCACATAAAAAAACTTAAGCAGTAAGACTTAAGACTTAAGAATTTCAACCATACGGAATTTTCAGCGTAGCTTACGTTTCAATATGGCTGCCTTACTGTTCGACCGTGATTGGTCAATTCGCTTACGTCTTAAGTCTTACTGCTTAAGTTTTTTTATGTGCCACGGCCCTAAAGGCCCGTCTACAATGGCAGTAACAAGGCTGTAGGAGTAGGAGAGTATACCGTTTTTAGTGATGTTTAGACGGGGAGTAACGAAATGGGCAATTCCCATTTGCTCTTAAAAGTATACTCTCCTACTCCTACAGCCTTGTTACTGCCATTGTAGAATGCCCTTAATAGAACTCAATGAAATGGCTACATAGCATCGTAAAGCCCGTATCAGATTACGCATTGAAGATTGAAAATTGAAATCTGTCCAATCAAAATAAAAAAATTTTAGTCCCTTTTGTTCTGATTAGTCAAATTCCAATCTTTAATCTTTAACCTTCAATTTTTAATGCGTAGTCTAAAGGGCATTCTACAATGGCAGTAACAAGGCTGTAGGAGTAGGAGAGTATACTTTTAAGAGCAAATGGGAATTGCCCATTTCGTTACCCCCCGTCTAAACATCACTAAAAACAGTATACTCTCCTACTCCTACAGCCTTGTTACTGCCATTGTAGCCCGCCTAAACATCACTAAAAACAGTATACTCTCCTACTCCTACAGCCTTGTTACTGCCATTGTAGACGGCCCTTAATACGAGCTTTACAACATATGAGCATTGGCGATGCGCCATAAGGCTCGTTCTACAATAAGTAGTATGTCATTAAGCCCGGATCAGACTACGTATTAAAGATTGAAATTTGACCAATCAGGTTAAAAAGAACTAAAATTTCCTTGTTCTGATTGGTCAAATTTCAATCTCAATGCATAGTCTAATACGGGCTTTAGTCGTTAGCAAATTGACCAATGACAGTCGATTATGCCGAGAATATTTGATTGTGATTGATCAATTTGCTTACGACTAACGACATACGGTTTATTGTAGAACGGGCCTTATTATAAATTTTTAAGAGCCGAATTGCAAAATCTGGCTGTATATGTAAAATTATTAGCTATACAAAAAAACATTTTGAATGTGGTAGCAAACGTTACCAATCAATCACCAAACGACGGTGAAAAAAAAAATTCCCAGCAGTTGAAATGGGGGGGGGGGGGGAGGGTCTAAGAAAAGGTTAAAAATTTGTTTACAATTTTTTTTTAAATAAACGGGAAATTACCAAACGTTTTGGATGCGATACCAAACATTAGCAATCAACCATTGAACGATTGGTAAAAAAAAAAAATTCCAAAAGTCAAAGTGGGGGGGGTAAAAAAAGGTCAAAAATTTGTTTACGATTTTGTCAAAAAACGGGAAACTACCAAACTTTTTTAATGCGATACCAAACATTACCAATCAACCACCAATCGATTGATAAAAAGAAAATTCGCAAAAGTAAAAGTGGGGGGGCTAACTTTGGGAAGGTGTCTGATACGGGCTTAAAGGCCCTCACACACAAATTGACATAGCTGCATATGCATAGCATAAGACCATCTGGACCAATGAGCATGCTATGTAAATCAATATGGCGATTTTATTTTGATGCTCATTGGTCCAGACCATAGACATAGTATATCTCATAGACATAGTATATCTAGACCGAGCGTTTGCCTTTATTTAAGGAGTGGGGGCCGATGTCCACGTAGAAAAGGACATAACTCTGTTTCGTGCCCCTTGCGTTTTCTCTCGCTCGCACGTAGCATGACGAAAGAGAGCGCTATGCTCTGTGCGAGCGAGAGAGAACGCAAGGGGCACGAAACAGAGTATGTCCTTTTCTACGTGCACATCGGCCCCCACTCCTCAACACTCGGTCTAGATATACTATGTCTATGGTATATCTAGACCGAGCGTTTGCCTTTATTTTAGGAGTGGGGGTAAAGATGCACGTAGAAAAGGACATACTCTATTTCGTGCCCCTTGCGTTCTCTCTCGCTCGCACGTAGCATAGCGCTCTCTTTCGTCATGCTACGTGCGAGTGAGAGAGAACGCAAGGGGCACGAAACAGAGTATATCCTTTTCTACGTGCACCTCGGCTCCCACTCCTCAACACTCGGTCTAGATATACTATGTCTATGGTCCAGACAGTCTTACGCTATGCATATGCAGCTATGCCAATTTATGTGTGATAGCTCCTGTAGATCTTGGAACAGGCGTGAAGTTAGCTACTAGCGGTCCATACTTATACAGGGTGTCTCACAACCTCCGTGCAATACTTTATTAGCGTGTTCTAGAGGTAAAATAGAGTCAAAAATTCTAATACAAAAATTTTGAGGCTGCAATAGTTTTTGAGTTATAAGCGGTCAAAATTTGCCAATGATATCGCGTAAAACTCGCGCGCTCAGGCCCGTAATTACACTTACACGCGTACCGATCTGTCATCTGTTATTGATTTTTTCAAATCAGGTGATATTTATTTTTACTGCACAGCTGATTTTATTTCCTCGTTTTCTATGTATTACGCCGTGTGTATTACGCCTACATTGTACATTATAGCGATAGGCTAATATTAACAAATTATAAATCTTATACGGACAACATTTAATTCTTGAATAATTTAATTTAAATTAATTAAATATTCACATAATTAAATAATAATTAATTATTAATAATAAATATTAATAAAAATAAATAAAATTATTAATGATAATATTAATATTATATTATCAATATAAATATTAATAAAAATAATTATAAATATTTTACTAATTAATAACATAAATAATAATATTAATAATATTACTAATATTATTAATTATTAATGTTATAATGTTTAATTTAATTATTATTATTATTATTATTTAATTATTTAAATATTTAATTAAATTATTCAAGAATTAAATGTTTTCCGTATAAGATTTATAATCTGTTAATATTAGCCTATCGCCATAATGTACGACGTAGGCGTAATATACACAGCGTAATACATAGAAAACGAGAAAATAAAATCAGCTGTGCAGTAAAAATCAATATCACCTGACTTGAAAAAATCAATAACAGATGACAGATCGGTACGCGTGTAAGTGTAATTACGGGCCTGAGCGCGCGAGTTTTACGCGATATCATTGGCAAACTTTGATCGCTTATAACTCAAAAACTATTGCAGCCTCAAAATTTTTGTATTAGAATTTTTGTCTCTATTTTACCTCTAGAACACGCTAATAAAGTATTGTACGGAGGTTGTGAGACACCCTGTATAGTCAAAGCTTATAGCGTTTTTGAATGAACGGGGTAAGGCCACAGACTATATATTACTAGACCGCTAACTCCCTTATACAGGGTGTCCCAAAGCACCCTTGACAACGCTCGTGAGCAGATAGAGCACAGTAAACTGAACAGGAAAGTCCTGTACTATTTTTTTCTATAATGCTTAATAAAGGAGTTATTATTGAGTAAAGTCTGGCCGATCAGCGCCGACTTTTAGCCGGACGCACGTCGGCGAGCCACCCGCCTGGTAGCGTGCGCCGCGGTAGCGACGGAGCGCTCACACCACAGATGTCTATACTAAACCTAGATCGCTAAATTCGGGCTTTGACATATGAAAAGCTGTGGCCAGCCGGATTTCCGGTTTCGGCCATGACACCTTACAATAAAATGGCGGCGATGCGTGTGTAGTGCGTGTATGTGATACCCGACGTGTGTTAGTGTTTGTGCGTACGTAATACCCAATATTTAAATTGTGAATTTAAATTTACCTTATTATAAATTATTATTGCTTATAATTAATTTATCTATTTATCTTTATTGAATTTTATTTTATTTATTTTCTAATTTTTAATAATTTAAATTTATTTTTTGAATTGTGAATTTGTAATTGTGAAAATTCTGGAAAGATGCCGAGCAGTTGTTGCATTCCGAAATGCAAAAATACTACAAAAAATGGTTTTCATTTATTTAGATAAGTAAAATGCATTCATTTTTAATAAATATTTTAGTACATCTCATGCAATAGCAATAGCTGACAAAAAGCGGGAGCAGCCATTTTGTTGTAAGATGTCATGGCCGGGTATCACATACGTACTACACATGCACCGCCGCCATTTTGTTGTAAGGTGTCATGGCCGAATCCGGAAATCCGGCCGGCCACAGCTCTTTTGACGAAGTTAGCGATCTAGTAGTAGTATAGATATCTGTGGAGCAAAGTGATTTGAAGTGGTTTTTACACCCGAATAAAAAACTCTATGTAATACATTTTTGTCTTTATTTTGTCTCTGTTCCTATTCAATGTAATTTAGTTTTAATCTTGCATTTATTCCTGTAGAAAGTGATAATTACTTTGACATCAAACAGACATCAAACTGACAATCAGGATCATCATCAAGGTATGGGACGTTTTGCAGTCGAATTGCCATCTTTTTGCCATCATTTTGATCTCTCTTCTTGACATCATTATCCTCATCAATTTTATGACATTTTGACATCACTTTGATTAGGTTGTTTTCACTGGGTATATATTACTAGACCGCTAACTCCTGCGAAATACATGGCCCCGAAAAGTATGTACACAACACATGCGCACACAGCACACACACAGAGAAACACTTTTCGTCTGTACCTTAGAACATATATAAATGGAAGGGGAATAGCAGGCTGAAAAGTGTCGAAAGAAGTGAGAAAGAAAATCGTAGTTGCCCACAGATATCTATACTACTACTAGATCGCTAACTTCGTCAAAAGAGTTGTGGCCGGCCGGATTTCCGGATTCGGCCATGACACCTTACAACAAAATGGCGGCGGTGCATGTGTAGTGCGTATGTGATACCCGGCCATGACATCTTACAACAAAATGGCTGCTCCCGCTTTTTGTCAGCTATTGCTATTGCATGAGATGTACTAAAATATTTATTAGAAATGAATGCATTTTACTTACCTAAATAAATGAAAACCATTTTTTGTAGTATTTTTGCATTTCGGAATGCAACAACTGCTCGGCATTTTTCCAGAATTTTCACAATTACAAATTCACAATTCAAAAAATAAATTTAAATTATGAAAAATTAGAAAATAAATAAAATAAAATTCAATAAAGATAAATAGATAAATTAATTATAAGCAATAATAATTTATAATAAGGTAAATTTAAATTCACAATTTAAATATTGGGTATTACGTACGCACAAACACTAACACACGTCGGGTATCACATACACGCACTACACACGCATCGCCGCCATTTTATTGCAAGGTGTCATGGCCGAAACCGGAAATCCGGCTGGCCACAGCTTTTCATATGTCAAAGCCCGAATTTAGCGATCTAGGTTTAGTATAGACATCTGTGCTTTGCTCTTAAAGTCATATGAAACTATATAATCATACAGCCTTTAAATAAAAAATACAATAAATAATCACAAATGCTTGATTAATGCTCCAATATTTTTTTTATATAAGCACTACTATATTAGATTTTCATTAAGTCAGTCATGAAAGAAAACATCACAAAAGCTTGTATTATATATGATGCAAATTAACTAAAGACTAAAATAAAATATATTTATTGCTGTTTAAGTACCATACTATTCTCAGACTGGTACTATCAGTTATGTAACTAAAAGTCATAAAGTCTCATCATGAAAGTAATGCTACAAGCTACAATTAAAACAAGTATTGAAAGACATTTCATATGCTAAGTTTAAGAGCATAAAAGAAATAAAAAGTAAGAACCGAACTCCACGATTAAGCTAGCAAGATAAACATAAAGTAACTTAGTTAACGAATAAATTTAGTTAACATAACAAATAAACAAATAAACTAAAAACATTAATAAAACATATTTGGTATTGCTTAATGAGATACTATTTCCACATTGGGAAAATATCAGTCATATGTAACAAAAATTCATAAGTCTTGTGATAAAAATTAGATGTTGTACGTATAACAAATCATGAGAGGCTCTCACTACGCTGCTTAATTCTGCCAAGAATAATTAAAACTATACAAACAAAGCTAACATCAGTAACTCTCCAATCAAAATACAAGTAATGAAAAACGATAATAATATATTTTAGGTATCAGAATTATGTGACTCATTAACTTCCCTTCCATTAGCAGTTTGGAACCAACGTTTGATCTTGGCTTCAGCGTCAGTAAGGAAGCTATTAGGAAATCGTAGTTTAACTGTACCTGTACACAAAGGCAATTACAATAAAATGATATTATCAACAGAAAAAACACACTGATATATATTTCGTAAATACCATAGGGTACTAAAGAAATAACTTAATGCAAGTAGAATTAAAATTATGGGATTTATGTGATGAATTAAAAAAAAATGAGGTCACTTACCAAATACAACCTCACATAGTTTTGTATCAGAAAACTTTATCTTATCGCCTTCTGACCCACTCCAACTTATCAGTTTGGCAAGATCATTTGAGATCAACTTGGATAAAATGTTCCCTGTGACACTGCGTTCTGAGGAAATAGATGATGTGCCAAAAGCACTGGCACATTCAGAATGAAGTAGATCTCGCTGCTAAGGCACGAAAAGCGAGATCATGATTGCTTAGTAAATTTTTAATATGCATTATACATATTCATTAACATCACATGGGACATACCATAGCTTCATAATTAATACGATTAGCTGCTAAAAACGTTTCCATCTTTTGAAAGTCCTTCTTTGTCTTCAGTGGAATAGGTGGAAAATTACAAGGTATTATGGATTTAGCATGATCTGGGTTGACAGACCGAACAATAATTGCCTGATTAATCAACACTGAATCCAACTTTTTGCTAATTTCCAGAAGTATTGTGCTGCTCAGCTTAATTTCACTGTCACAATGTTTGCATTCAAAATCACCTAATAAATTAAAAACATATCTATTGAGAACCTGCAAAGAATGTCAAAGCCATAATTACTTGAATCATAAAAACATGTAAATATCTTTATCTTTACAAAAATAACGAGGCTCCTCTTGTAACTTTGTTTCTTCCTCACCTACTTTGTCAAAAATTGAATGAGTTTTATTTTGATCAGCCACTGAATTCGGTGATGAAAAACGTCCTTCAAAGCTTGCACCAGAAGTGATAGTCTGTACCAACGAATGTGACGAATTTTGAGATGAACATGAAGATTCCTTATCAGGATTGTTTATTGAGGGTGGAAATGAAAATTGAGTGTCTTGAGGAGCATTTTCACTTGATATAAAATCAGGTGTAGATATTAAAGGGTTAAGAAGGGAAGTATTAAGAACCTCAGAGATTTTGCTTCTTGTTATTTTGTTCTCGATGGGAGAAAGAATTGAAGAAACCTCACTATTCAAAAATATTGTTGCATAGTTTTTGCTTGGCACTGTTACTGACACAACACTTCTTCCGCTTAGTATAATCTATTTCCCGCCATTTTTCGTTCCTCTTGCAGATAATACTTTGAGATTGGCTATCACGAACCTTTTGCAGTTGTCTTTGCTTTCGCTCTCTGCCTTGGCTGGAATTGTCTTCGAACTTCTGAAGGAGTCTGAACTCGATATTTTTCTCGAGAGGTTGTCTTCTGGGCATTTTCTCCCTCTCTTTATCTTGTACTTGATGCACATGGATTCTATTTTCTTTAACTGCATTCAAAACATCAGAGTTCACCCGAGGCAAAGTTTTGCTGCCGCTCTCATCATCACTTTCGCTAAGTTTTCTAACTTTCCTTTTGCGAGGACCTTTTTCTTTTCGAGATAGCATATTGTTCTCCTTATCTTCATTGTCTTCATCAGAGTCTATATATCGGCTTGGTAGCTTCCTCCTTCGTGGAGCGTCATCTGCCTCCGTTTCAAGTGATGTGTCATCCTCAGCTCTTTTCAAACCTTTAACTGCATCATCATACTTACCTGCAATAACAAATGTAAGAGCATAACAGTTCCAATAAATTTCCAACTATATAACCTTATTAAAGAACAGTTATTTAGTTGCAATAGAAATTTTAAAAAATTCTATTCGAACTTAAAGCATCAGCTTAAACTTGCAATCATCACAGGAAAGAAATACAATAAAACTGAACATTTCATATTTACTGCATAAAACTTTATTCAATGAAGAATGGATAAAAAGAAATTGACATATCATATTTAACTCACGGTATAAGTGAAGAACTGATCCTTTATGAAGAGGTCAATGAATGTCAGGCTCAATACAACTTTTTACAGCTTTCTTTAAGTGTACAAGTCTCGATCCTTTTTCAGGCCAGTTTTTTGGAGGCCAGAATATATCAGTAATCTCATCATCAGGCTTGTCAATCCATTTAACAGGAACTACTGCGATTGTTTCTGCTTCTTCCTCTTGTTCCTTTCCCGTGAAGGCCACCACAGCATACTGGAAAAAAACAACAACACATTATATAACTAAAGAAGAACACAATTAAAAACCTAAAATCATATATACTCAAACACAATGGATAAATGTCAAAGTACTATGATGCTCAACAAAGCAATAATACGTTACACAGAGATAGTATAAGTGCATATAGAAACAACTTTTACTTGGCACCAAATATTTACTATTTTAAAGAAACATTTGAGTTGCAGTAATACTCTTGAATCTATGCTTGATATAACTAAAGTTCTTCTTACTTCGCAAACTGATCTTTAAGAAAAGGAAGTTATACATACTCATCCAGGACAGTCAAACAAATTACATAAACAATGTTGACAATGCACCTTTACAAAAACATAAATACTCATTCAAAAATGTACATATGTATATACAGGGTTTGTCAAAAGTGTGGAAACCCCTAAATAATTTTTGTAAAAATGAAAATATCAAAAAACGGTAAAACACGTATTTTGATTTATCAAAAAAGCTACCCTATGACATGGATACCGATCATCCCCCACCCCCTGGTACGCGGGGGTAAGAGGGGGGTTGAAAATTTTAAATTGGATTAAGGGTCGAGTGGGGGCTCGTTTGAAAGGTCTTTTCATAACAAACACACCCTTAAAATTTTAAGTCGCTACGACCCCTTCATTCAAAATGGCGGCCGTTCAAATTTCGAAATTTCATGCACTTAGTGTTATCCAGGATCAACTGCGTGGAAGTGGCATGAATTTGATCCCTTGTGTGTGTGTGTGTGTGTGTGTGTGTGTATGTGTGTGTGTGGGCGCGTGTGGCTAAACAAGTGTGAATGTGTACATAGTGGTGATAGGTTGCAGAACAGACGATTGAAAACTGTTATCTCTCTTTAATGATTCAAAACCTTTTACTCCGTGTTTTAAAATAAATTTTACTCAGTGTGTTAAAGTAAATGCTGAAAGTGGCTGCCATTTACTTCCTGACAATATGCCAATCTTTGATAGAATGCAGAAATGGCTCTATGATTCGTCTCAAAAGATATCAAATCTTTTTCATCCCTTATTCGTTGTATCAATTCTTGGATGCTTTCAGGTTTTGTTTTGTAAACCTTACTCTTCAGGTATCCCCATAGATAATAATCAAGAGGAGTTAGATCTGGTGACCGAGGTGGCCAATCCTCTCCTCCCTCATTTCTGTTCCTTCTTTCTATCCATCGTAATGGAAAAGTCTCATTTAAAATTTGACGTGGCCGTAAACCAAAATGAGCAGGAGCTCCATCATGCTGAAACCATATTTCTTCGAAATTATTTGGAAAAATATTTCGTATGGCTGGAATTATTTGATCTACAAGTAATCTCTCATATCTTTGATCGTTGAGATTTTCTTAAAAAAAAAACGGCCCTATTAAGTAGCCGTCTATTATTCCACACCATACATTAATTTTTTGTGGATATTGTGTGAGTTTCCCGCAGCCAATTCGGATTCTCATCTGACCAGAAACGAAAATTTTGATTATTAACTTCTCCCGTTAACGTGAAAGTTGTCTCGTCTGTAAAAACAATTTGATAAAGGAAGATGGGCCGGACATCTATTAGTGCCATCATTCTTTCACAAAAACCTATACGACGCTCCAGATCTCCGTCTTGCAATTCTTGAACATATTGTAATTTGTATAGATAGAACTTGTTTTTCTTTAAAATTCTCCAAACGGACTTGGGAGCAATATCGTGAATTTGAGCGGCTCTGTTAATAGTAGAATTGGGATCTTAGGTGTATTCAGCAAAGTTACATATGTCTTAGGGAGCTCTTGATGCACTTTGCGTAAAAGACTCAACAAACTGTTTACTTTTCTTTTTGAGATACCATGAGAAGCTCATTTTGTCAGGGCCATACGTAAGTAGACACCTTCATCAAACTCATCTGTTTCACTATCAGTTATATCCCCATAGAATCCCATGTATTTTCTATTGACCAATCTGTATTATTGTCATCACCTGAAATATCCTCAGATTGACTGTCATTTTTCATCTGCTCTTGTTCAAATTGTTCTTGTCTCTGCATATCAACATCCGCATCTGATTCTTCCAAACTTAGAACCTTTCTTCATATACACTTGAATGATGAGATGCGTCAGATTCACTTGATCCTTCATATTGTGTTTCATGCAATTGCAATCTCAATCTACTGTCGTAACTTGAAATCGAATAACGTAATTACGACCTACAAAAGTAAAAAGGAGCACAGCGCAAATTCAGCACTTCGTAAGCTGTTGCGCGCGCTCCCAAACCCGCGATTAAATGCAATGTATGCAATTCGTTGCAACATGCAATTAAGACATCGCGACCTAGTACCAAAAAATCACCTACTTTCGGACAATAAGAGGAGAGATAACGAGTACCTCGGGGCCGTATTCCGAAACTAAATGGTGACACGTATACTTGAAGAAACTGTGAGATTCTGCAAGCGCCGATATTGTTACGTCCCCGAAGCATCACCAACCCGAACTCTACGATACGTAAGCTGTACAAATAAATCTTTTTACACGGAATCTTTGTCTCGTGTTTCTCGACACTCGGAGTCCCAACTCCTAAGACGAGCCGAACCCTTGGATCATCCCCAAAATTCCCGTTGAGGCACAACAAAATTGGTGGCAGCGGTGGGATTGGTCTAGCTAAAGGAATAAAAAAGAATATAGTGGGATACGCCCAACTATTTCGAGACACAATCGGTAACAAAAATCGATTGATAAATTGAGCAAATCAGCACCAAGTGCGAGCAAAAGAAAAAATCGTCAGTGCCTGAAAGACCCGGAAGAAGAACTGTGACAAGAAGCTAAAGCGCAAAGGAAGGAGCAATCCAACGCAACGCCCAGCAACTAGCCGATCGTAGCAAACCGAGGACGCCGCCCGTGCAACGGAAAACTCACCGACGCTGACTTACAACAACGTGCACCGCCGAGCGATCCAACCACAACAGCTGACCGTGCAGAGGCAACGAGTAAGCGAAAGAAGAATGCGTATCATCGTTATACTGTAAGTAAAAAAAAAACTGTACAATAAAATAGCGTGAATGTCAGCACAACCGAAAAGAGTTACGTTCCACCGACCGCGATTTTTAAGCGTACCAGCGCGACTAGCAAATAGATTCGGCTTTGTAACCCCAGTACAAGTAATCGAAGGAGAGGCCCGCGACATTCGCGATAACGTACGGAGAAATTTAGATAACCATTATTCAGGCGAGAATCACCCCAGTTAGGATCTCGCGAACTAGAAATAAATCAAGTAGCGGAAAATACACTCCCGCCTAACAATAATAATAACATAATAGAAGTAGATCTGATGTAAATCGTACATCCGTCGAACGCGTTGCCGTTAGGAGAAATTACTCTCCCGTATCATACGACAGTAGCATCTTCGAAGCAAATAACGAAGAAAACATGCAACGTAATCCATTACCGTCAACTGTCCCCCCCCCCCCGAAAATGTTGATAGGGAAATAGAACGCCTGCAAGCACAGGCCGGACATAACGCCGCCGCGGACTATGAAGACGCCGGACGTCTACTCGAAGATCCGAGCAATGCACTGATAATCGAAATCGTGCAAACCGTTCGAGAAATGCGAGAAGAAATAAGAGGATTACACGAGCTAATGCACGATCTACACGAGCAAATGCACGATCTATGTGTAAATCGGGATTTAAATAGAACGCGAACGATACCGAATGACACTAACCTTGATGTCACATACGGACGAACACTTAACGATGTTCGAAATCAATCGGCACCTTTAAACGGTCATTTACGATTAAAAGAAGCAAGATATGATTCCGGAATTCGACGGAAATTTACAAGCTAAACTTAAAGAATTTTTAAGCGCATGTTCATACGCGATAAAAAATATTAATCCCACAGATGAAAAAACACTATTAGAAGCAATACTTTGCACGAAGCTAAAGGGAAAAGCTATGGTAGACTTTGAAACACGAAATATAAACAGTTTCAGACAGTTTAAAAGAGAACTCGAAATCTATTATTTAAGCAAGAAGAGCATTACTCACTTGCAAATTGAGTTTAACTCCTTAAAACAAAAAGCCGGCGAGAGCGCCAGAGCATACGGGCTTCGCGCCGACAATTTCGCCATGGAATTATATGAATCCATGATCGAAGGCCAAGATTACGGCAGCGAACGAAAACGCATTATACTTGAAACTATACAACAGCAAGCTCTGCAAAATTTCAAAATAGGTCTCCACGACGATATCAAATTCGTGGCGCGAGCACAGCATTACTCAACGCTTCAAGAAGCAATCGCAGGAGCCAATGCGGAAGAGAAAGTCAAGGGTCCATTAGAACGTGCATAAGCCCGATCATACAATTTCGCAAGCAGCGCGAAATAAAATATTACAATGCAATAAATGCGGAAAACTAGGGCATCACGGACGAGAATGCCGAACAAGCAGATATTCAAACCGATTCTCCTTGCCGAAGCCACAGGGACAATCAAGAATAAATACACTCGAAAAACATTGCACCTACTGCAAAAAATCAGGTCATGCTCGAGATGAATGCTGGAGTCTACACGGATGCCCAGGGATAGTACAATATAACCGGACGAAATTAAACGAAGATAAAAAGCCACAAAATCGTAATAAAACAAATGGGCAAAGAAGAAAAAATACAACGCAAGACGAGGATGAAGAAGAAGACGAAGAGAATATAAGACAGCCGAGACCAGCCTCGAGTATCAAATATCGCAAGTAACGGAAAAACCGCAAACAAAAACTGGATTAGATCTAGTAACTCTTCCCATCCAGGAAGTTAAAAAAGGGAAATTAAATCTACTGTTTGACACAGGAGCAACGGTTACATTAATAAAGTTAAGAAATCTAAAAGGAGAAACCATGATTTACGAGGAGCAAATGGCACTCACTGGAGTTACAGGACACAAAATGAATACAATAGGAAAAATCAAGGCAATGATAATCCTGAAGAACCGAAAAATACGGCACTCAATTTATATCGTGAAGGACGACTTCCCAATTGATTATGAAGGAATCCTAGGAGTAGACTTTCTACAAAAACACAAGGTAACGTGCGATTATAATAAGAAGCAGATACAGCTTTCAGATACGATATTAAAATTATATCCGTACCGAGCATTAACCTTAAAACCGCGCAACGAGACAATTATTCAAGCTACTACCGACTCAAATAAAGTAGGTATAATACGTGCTGAAGAAACACAGCCTGGAGTTTTTATTGGCTATTGCTTAGTAAAGCCAGAAGAATTTTCCTGCCCAATCAGTGTTATAAACACTACCAAAGAATATATTAAACTACCAACTCCATGCGTACCAGTCGAAGAAATAAAAAATACAGCGGTTCAAATATGCAATACTCAAACACAACAGGAGGCTACTTGGTTCGTGCCTCCTCCCGCCTTAAATCCCCCCCTCGCTTCACTCTGCGGTGTACATCTGCGCCAGCGTAAGTGCTGGTAATCTGTCCACTAGATCCACCATGTGGTGACGGTGGAAGATCGTATTATTAATTGGGAGCAGAAGAGGGGGCTGTTTAGGCGTAGTGGTTTAGGATGGACTACTCGAGGAGGTTTCCATTCATACTAGTGATGAGTCAAGACTCATCGCTGAGCGGCTACGGGGGCCAATTTTCAATTGTTTAATATGATTGGACCGCTCTGGAGACGTGCTGGGGATGTCGTCTCTCCGTGGCAATCGGCACTGCATCCATTGAGCGAGATTCCAACATCGCTCTGGAGTCGTATGTACTGTGTTAGAGTGGCGTAAGGTGCGAGGTCTGAATAGCTCAGTGGTAAGAGCAGTTGCCCGGAAAGCGAAAGACTCGGGTTCGATTCCCGATTCAGCCACTTGTACCTCGCATATTTTTTCAGACCCGCAAATGTTGTTTTCTAACAATTATTTGTCGGGCTGAGGAAGTGTGTAAACGCCCTACACAGACACGACAGTGCCGCTGCCACGGAAGAAATGGATGCTTGGTTCGTGCCTCCTCCCGCCTTAAATCCCCCCCTCGCTTCACTCTATACAATGCTTTCACGTCGCGAACAAATAAAAAATTTACTGCGTGTACAACATTTAAATCAAGAAGAGGTAAAAACACTGCTAGAAATTTGTGAAGATTTTAGCGACATATTTTATATCGAAGGAGATGCACTCATTTATACTCCTACTATCATACATGAAATTACGGTGCAAGCCAACAGTGCACCCGTAAATATACACCCGTATCGCTTACCAGAAAAACATAAAGAAGAAGTAAATCAGCAAAAAAAAGGCATGTTGAGAGACAAAATTATTAGACCAAGTACCAGCCAATGGAACGCTCCATTGCTGATGATCCCTAAGAAGACCGATGCGTCAGGAAAACAAAAGTTACGAATAGTCGTAGATTTTCGAAAGTTAAACGATTTAACAATAGGCGATTCCTTCCCATTACCTAATATAACGGACATATTAGACCAACTGGGAAATGCAAAATACTTTACCACCTTGGATCCAGCGTCAGGTTATCACCAGATACCCGCAGTGATGCCAGAATGGCCACGCTAGCAACATGCAACCGTAGTGGAGGGGATGACGCACACAAGCGCAAACCGCGTACGTGTGAGCTCGGCCCTTCGGCTGGCTTTGGATAGCAGAAAAGGACAGATATACTGTTTTCTGTCTCTCTCCTTCTTATCGAGCTGGCACGAAGACCGGGCGGTACGCGATTGCTTCTCGATTTTCGCTTCTTGCTATGCCTTAAATGGTTTTTTCAGCCTTTTCGTGTGAGATATATTATTTATTATATATCTATTATATAATATATTTATGATTAAGATACGTATATAAATTGCTTAAAGTTTTTAATCCATGTAAAAACGCATTTTAAATCGATGATTTAAAAGAAGGAATATCCGCGTGGAGACAACAAAAGGAAAAATCATACATTTTATTGTACGAGAAATGTATCGATTTTCCAACAAATGATTAAAAATAATGAAAAGTACTATAAGAAATTTTAAATATTTAAAAAATATGTCGTATAATAATATTTAACTTTAGTTTCTATACATACATATTTACAATATCATTACGATACACAAACGTATATACGGACCACATATATACGTTTGTGTCGTTGTCAAACGATACTGAATGATGATTTTCCACACCACCTATATGAGGTACCACCAATGGCGCGTAAGATTTTTTTAACGTGGATCTTCGCCTGTAGCCACATCATACCACATTAGATTATATAATATGCTCTATTGTATCTGTCATTTATAGAATATTTTTTGCACACTTGCTTTTGCAAATGTGATGTCAATTAGTGACAATAATTTTTTTACACACTTGTTTTTGCAAGTGTGATGTCAATTAGTGACAATAATTTTTTTACACAATTGTGGTAATTATTTACTATAACGGACCCAGCTCCAATGACGTTGACCTTGACATATGTTGTCAAGGACATAATCCTGAGTAACTTTTCCTTATAACTTAATCGGCGGTCATTGTTTATTAAAAAGTTATTAACAAATAAAGTTTGAGAAACAAAACGTAATTTTTACGAATTTGTAATTTCCACGCAAGAAGCGAGGTCCATCCGTATCAGGACGTTGTATAACTCAAATCAAATTTTCAGAAATAGGTTTGAGTTAGGTTATATCTTCCGGAAGTGGAGCCCCCCCGTAGGGGGCGGGCGGAACCCACGGCGTTCACGCATATACTTTCCCATTCACACAACAATCGTGAGGTGAACCTCGCTTCGCGTTGTAAAGTATTTGCGTGGACACAGTAGGTTCCGCCCTCCCTACGGGGGGGCTCCACTTCCGAAAGATATAACCTAACCCAAACTTATTTCTGATTAAAATTAAAATTTGGTTTGGGTTAGGTTATATCTTCCGGAAATGGAGCCCCCCTGTAGGGGAGCGGAACCCACTGTGTCTATGCATATATTTTACAAAGCAAAGCGAGGTCCACCCACAATTGTTGTGTAGATGAGAAAGTGTATGCGTGGACGCAGTGGGTTCCACCCCCCCTATGGTGCGGCTCCACTTCCCGAAGATATAACCTAACCCAAACCTATTTCTGATTTAAAATTAAAATTTGGTTTGGGTTAGGTTATATTTTCCGGAAGTGGGGCCCCCTTGTAGGGGGGCGGAACCCACTGTGTCCACGCATATATTTTACAAAGCAAAGCTAGATCCACCCCACAATTGTTGTGTAGATGGGAAAATGTATGCGTGGACGCAGCGGGTTCCCCCCCCCCCACGGGGGGCTCCACTTCCGGAAGATAATAAATGATTAATTTATATTACTCGAGGAGGCTTCCATTCATACTGGTGACGAGTCAAGGCTCATCGCTGAGCGGCTACGGGCGCCAATTTTCAGTCGTTATGATTTGGACCGCTCTGGAGACGTGCTGGGGATGTCGTCTCTCCGTGGCAATCGGCACTGCATCCATTGAGCGAGATTCCAATATCGCTCTGGAGTCGTATGTACTGTGTTAGAGTGGCGTAAGGTGCGAGGTCTGAATAGCTCAGTGGTAAGAGCAGTTGCCCGGAAAGCGAAAGACTCGGGTTCGATTCCCGATTCAGCCACTTGTACCTCGCATATTTTTTCAGACCCGCAAAATGTTGTTTTCTAACAATTATTTGTCGGGCTGAGGAAGTGTGTTGTAAACGCCCTACACAGATACGACAGTGCCGCTGCCACGGAAGAGATGGATGCTTGGTTCGTGCCTCCTCCCGCCTTAAATCCCCCCCTCGCTTCACTAGTCCTAATCCAAACCTATTTCTGATTTAAAACTAAAATTTAGTTTTATGGAATTATGTTGCCTAAAAATTAGTATTTCGACTGCCATACCTTTAATCAAATCGCTTTCAAAAATTTTGAATAATGAGTTGATTTCTGTTACTGATATTGTAGTTAGAGATTTTGTATATAAATTACAAGAAGAATTTAGTCAAAAATTTGGACATTTAGAAAATAGCATGTTGTACGCCGTAGCAACTTATTTTGATCCGAGGTATAAAGCTAAATTTTTTTGCGAGTTTACATTGAATCAGATCCAGAAAAATATTAATTGACATAATCAATCGCATCGACCATGCGATTGATTATGAAGAACCAAAAAAGCAACATAAAAGTAATGATAAAGAAGTTGAATGCTAGCATACATAATGTGATGGCCAGTATCCTGGGCTCGTCAAGTGATGAGGAAACAGAAGAAGATGATCAAAGTCCAGAACAGAAATTTATTAAGTTAATGAATGAATACCAAGAAGAGAAGCGGCTTGATGCTAAATTGAATCCACATACTTGGTGGAACATGAATACAAAGTTTCAGTGTTTAGCATCGATAGCTAAAAAATATCTATCGGCTCCGGCAACTGCAGTTGCGAGTGAACAATTTTTCAGCAACGCTGGTTTTATTTATAATCCCTTGCGAACAAGATTGCAAGGCGAAAAGGCTATTAAACTGTTATTTATAAAGTACAATTTGCCTTTACTAAACTTTCAGTATGAGTAACTATTTTAATAATTAACCAACTACCTGTGATTCTTATGATTCTCTTAGGGCGACTTGCAACATCGTGATTTAATTCTTAAACTCGATTTTTAGCATGCTGTCATTGTCAAATAATACGGTAGACAGTGGTCTAGTTTCCACCGAAGTCGTCAATCAGATTCTGTTTTGGTGCGCATCGAATTTAACGTACTGTTTCCACTGAAAGTAGAATAGAAGCAAGGAAGATTGATTTTCAATAGAGCCAATTTAACTTTTGTTTGTGAATGTAAATAAACATAATCCCTGACAAATTTCTCGTTTATTTTCCATTTTGATAATTAATACGAACGAACAGTAACTATTACGAACATCAACATATAGACTATATATCGACTATATATTGATGGTTACGAAATAATGAAAAGTAAAGGTTGGCACCATCTACTTTCAACCGTTTCCACCGACTAAATTTTGTGTCAATTTGCTACTACTCCGACAAAGCTTGTAGATCGAAGTGGGAGTGAAATGAACGCAGTCAGTCATATTTCCATCGACTTAAATTTGGTTTTACGCCGCACTAGATGCGAATTAATACTTCGGTGGAAACTAGACCAGTGACAGCATGTTACTAAATCGAGTTTAAGAATTAAATAACGATGGTGCAAGTCGCTCTTAGACTAAGTAATAATATCAAAAATATATCTTTCTTTATAAGTAATTATTCATTGTGACTGATTATATTAGACTGATTTTTCAATATTATAATAAGCTATAATTAATATAATTTGTTGCCATAATAATAATTTGATTTTATGTGATGTTAACTTTGAATTTAAATTTAATTAATAAACAAAGAATGACAAAAGATTTATTGAAATAAAAAAGTATTTAGTTTTGTTGATTTTTAATGATTATTTAGACTATAATTAAACAAATAATGTAAAGTTTTTGTTGAAATAAGAAGACGATTTTTTATTTTTATTTTTGATAGTTTTTATTAAAAACTATTAAAAATAAAGTTAATAGTTTTTATTAATTGTTGACTATCAATTGTTAAAAACTATTAATTGTTAAAAACTTTTTAATTGTTCGATAATACAGGGTGTATCCTAAAAAGTGGGAAGTATTGCAATGAGAGATTCAGGACACAAAAATAAGAGAAAAAATTCATATAAACATATGTCCGATATGGCCGTGTTTTCAAGTTATAGCTTGTTTTATTCTTCAACAGAATTAAGATAATTACGGTTACAGGATGCTCAAAATGACTACCTCTAACTTGAATACAGGCTTCAACACGTCTCATCATAGATTGTCTCACTTTTTCAAAAATTCCGGGTATTGCTTGAATTTCCCGGCAACCATTTTCAACACGTTGACGAAGTATCTCGACGTTGTCAATGGGTGTTTTGTAAACAATGGATTTTAGATGCCCCCACAAGTAATAATCGAGTGGATTCAGGTCTGGAGAGCGAGCTGGCCAGGCAATAGGACCAGCACGGCCTATCCATCTACCAGCAAACCGATATCCAAGTATGCTATCATAACTCTATTGGAAAATAAAACAAGCTATAATTTGAAAACAAGGTCATATCGGACATATGTTTATATGAACTTTTTCTCTTATTTTTGTGTCCTGCATCCCCCATTGCAATACTTCCCACTTTTTAGGATACACTCTGTATATATAGGGGAAAGTTGGGTAAAACCGGGTAGGCGGGTCAAATCGGGTACCCCTGTTTTTTCGTAATAAATGCTGCTATCTATGGCTAACTTGTGTTATTAGTTGTAGATTGGCGCCATCATTATTTTAAAACATACCGTGCCCCTGTACACATGATATTTCTTTTTTAATAGAAGTTCAAAGTTTTTAGCCCCAAAAAGATCGATATCGAGGCAAGAATAGAGTCGTCGTGCACTTTTTCTATATAGAGCATCAGTTTCGGTAAGTGCACCATTGCATTCTGTATTATTAGAGAGTATATCATATTAGTTTTGATCGACACTTTGTACGCCGGAATATACAACCGCCGTATTTGTTACTTTCCTTGTGTTGGGGCAAAACCAGGTACTTACACATCTCATATAATGAAAAGAGGAAGAACTATTATTTTGACTTTGTGTCCCTACAAAAAGCAGTTGGAAACAAAAACTAACGCTCTGAAAAAGAAACCACTAAAAAAAAAGCTTTTTGAGACCCCTAAAGTTAAAAAGTTAAATAAGGAAGTTCTGCAGCAATGTCGAACAAGATATCTTTATTTGTGATTTTTGTCAATAGAATACATCTTTATATTGTATTTTGATTAAAATTAATCTAGATTTTTAATTACACGGTGTTTTGTATATATTGAAATGGGTATCCGGTTTTACCCTACCGGTAGGACAAAACCGGATACTTTGACTTCTCCACAAAATCTTGTTATTCTTGGTAACCAAAATTTTTTGTTTAACAACTGGTTTTATTTTTTCATAGTTTAAGGGGATCCCAAAGGGTCTGTTTTACCGATAAAAACTTTATTTTGCAAAATCTTTTTGTTGATTATAGATATCAAAAAATCCTTTTCCACAATTAAAGTATACATAATAACGGAGTGCGGAGTTTAACATTTCATATGAAAAGTGAAAAAAATGATAAAATTACAGTTTAGTTATCGGCCTGTGCCGTCAACATTTACTTAATATAAAAGATTTGTAATCTGCACGTGCCTAATCAGTAAACCCCGCACTCGGCATTTCATCAAAGAGTATAAGTGAACTTAGAGAAGTGAGTTTAGAAGCTTTATAAAAAAGATTTTGCAAAACAAAATTTTCGTGCATATGTGTGTGTGCGA